>UELU01138319.1:0-31550 GCA_900490025.1 Megastigmus dorsalis | reverse complement strand
ATACATTAGAGAGTAAATATATAAAAAAAAAATTGTTTAAAACAAGGAGAAGTTGGTTAAATTGCCAATTGTTTATTGTAAAATCAATTATTTATTAACAAATTAATTTTTTTTCGTTTAAATAATCTTTCATTCAATTCTACCATCAATTTTGAATCTACCATAAAAATTTCATCAAGTTTCATTACATAGTTTCGGAAATATAGCAATTACAAAAAAAAGTAGGTAAAAAATTCATTTGTTAATAACTTTTTACAAAATTAAAATTTTACAAAAATATTTTCGGACGTTAATCTACACATATAAATCTTTAAGAATCCACCATTACATATATGAAATTTGAATAGTCGATTTTTAGTGGCCCACTTGAGAAATTTTGACTCATACGAAAGCGCGTTGACGATTCTGTATCGTATAGTTTTGCAAAACGCATGCTTTCGTAAGAGTAACATTTTTAAGAGGATATGTTTTCTTATAACATTTTTTACTGAACTCCCGTAAGTGGAAAGTGTGTAGACGAGAAAATAGTTATACCAGCGCTGGTATATTTGTTTCATGATGATACTTTAAACGAAATTGAAATGTGCGAAACACAATATCATTCGTTAAAGTTATATTATTTATATAAAAAGGTACATGTTAATTATTTTCATTTTCACTACTATGATGTGCAATATGAATATATATTTTATAAAACGAAACACATGATTCATTCGCGGAGCCCTTGAACGAGTTGAGCATCCATTTCCAGAATACCTGTTTTCTCCATTTACGCGTAACGACTAAATTGTATCTCATAACGAAACAATAAAGGTATGGACAATAGAAAGGACAAACAAGGCTGAATCGAGAAACGCAATGTTAGAACGATGACCACGGCCGGTTCAGCGAAGCAGAAATAAAATTAAAAGAAGTATAAGGTCGGGAGAAAAAGGGCAGAGATCGTAAGGGCAAAAAGAGTCTAAATGCGAGGGAAAAAAACGTGCAATAAACGAGAGATAAAAGAGAGATGGTTTGACATAGAGCTCAAAGAAGTGGAAAAAATAAACGCGAGAAGCGAACGGAGAGGAACAAAAACAAAAGTGCGCAACAGAAAGAGAAAGAGAGGAAGCGATAGGGATGGTAAAAGGACAGTTAAGTATAGCAGGGAGTTTCTCTGCGCTGGCCTGGAAGTGGCATTATTAGCTTTCGAATCGAACCAATCACGACGCTTCCTTATTAAGCCCTGCGGCACCCTCAACTTTGTTGTTCGTATACGCGTGTATAGTGCAGTCATTCTATCTCATGCCCGAAGCCCTGAGCGCGATATATTCGCTTACGTTTGAGGGAGTTTTATCCCGGGGAAAACGGTAGTCGTGTTTTGCGCGATCTCACAAAGCAGATTAAAATTATGCTCGATGTGCGCGATTAAAAGTAAAGCATTTGCAAAGATTAAATGGTTTTAGTGGTTTTATGTTGCAAAAAAATATCGTTGTATTAGAGCAAGTATTTAGATTAAAAATCTAGATGTAAGTTTGCAGTTGGCTTGAAAACTAAAAATAAAGTAATAGACCCGCGTGAAAATGTTTCTGTATGGCCAAAATAATGCACAGATATTAATACCAATGTATGGATCATCATATAGGAAATACATAATCTCAGAGGCGAAGCAATACTTATACAAAGTACTGGAAAACGATGGCCAATACATGGATCCGTTGCAATACACAAAAAAATTTTCTTAATTTTGATGTCACCCATATAATGAGCGATATGTTTTGAAATAAACATAATATAACTTATCTACATTGATCATAGTTTTCCAATACTTGATGTAAGTATCATTGCCCCGGCTCTGTGGATAAGTGTTTCCCATATATGAAAATAGTCTTTGCAATATGTTGGATACACAAATTATCTTCACATGGAAGTAGAGGATTCATAAATTTTAAAGCTCTAAACGATATAATTTCTTATATTCCATGATTGTGTGAGATTGTATCATGCACTTCCCATAAGTTCGACAACACTCGTGATCAATGGAAAGTGCCTTTCAGTTTTTAATTAATTTCTTCTTTAAGATTAAGTTAATTAAAAATTACGCGAATACCGATCGGCTTAATAAATTCTCGTCAAGGCAGATTCCTCTCATCTTGCCGAAAGTAAGCATCATCGAAAAGGCCACTCTTAGCGTCACAGGCGATCCTCGTCTCATCTCCCCCCGCAGCACCTATAAAATCAGAAATCTGATCCTAAGACAGAAGACGGTAACTGCGAAAGAACGGGGTGAGAATCAGCCGGAATGTCGAAATTCTCTCTTTCGCGCGTTTCCCTCCGCTTTTCCCTCGGGAATCCGTAAAATGCGTCGATCGAACTAAGGTATGACGCGGCGGCTTCTTCATTGGCCTCGTCGAGCGAGCCAGCTTTCGAGCGTCTGCTACGCGCGCGACAACTATCCGCTTGGATAGGGGCTGGGTTTGAGACGCCGGCGTCAATTTGAATATCCGAGAGAGGGCGAGAGCCAATATTCGATATATCAAGGAGAGATAGACCCTCTCTTCGAGCTCTGAATTCCAGAATAAACTAATTGTCCCTCTATCGCGTGCGTGCGAGACATGTTTCGAAGGGGCCGTTTCACCTTCTATCCACCTCCTTCGTCGTGTCTCTCCTTCTCTCCATCTCTCTTCTTTCTTTTGTGTATCCACCTGCTGGTATTGTCTTGTGCGACTTCCAGTTTCTGGTGTAATTAGTTCCAACTCTTTTTAAAGTGACCCAGAGGATACGAAGCAATTGAACGCGAGGATCAGAGTTATTGTTGCTGAGCGAGGATGTCAATGAAGTTGAAGGTGTTTGACAGCTACTGGGGAAACGATTTCAGGTATGGGAGAATGAAACATTCGCGATACAAAAGTTTGATTCTTTTGTTCTTGGAGAGAGTTTGGTAAAGTATGCGATACACGATGGAAATAATTTACTTTCCTCCGATACGAAAGATTCAAGGATTCGATGTAACTTCGTAGTTAAAGCAGTAGATTTAAATAGATAAATTCAAAACTCGGTACTAGCAAGTCTACTACCATATTATATGAACAGATCTTTTTTAACAAAATGAATGCCACGTTTATTATGCGTTTGATGTAACCGTTGTGAAAAAGCCAGCACAATCATCTCATCCCAAAGCAGTGCAATTCTGAAGCGCAAACGGTATTAAGTAAATTTCAAAAGATTGTAATGACCATTTATACCTTGCGGTGAATTCTAAAATAATAAAGTCGCGCAAATTAAATGCAATTCAGCGCCGGCGGGGCAAATTCGATAAATAATGCATGAAAAAAAAAACACTATATATATCGCCGCATAGTAATTGCCTCCTCTTCCCGCCTTTTATAATGCCATCCACCTTTTCACTTCTTTCTCTCTCTCTCTCGTTTCTGCCTTTCAATTGACTCCCGGGGCATCATTCGCGTAGAGCCACGTGTTTCTTTTGAAAGCGAGGCGAAGTATTAAAGGAGGCGGAAAAAGAAAGTACAAACGCACGGGTCGTACTGAGTAAATTCGAGGGAAATTTCATTTCGCGAATCTTCGTCGCGGGAGTTTTAAGAAAAGGAACGACTCGACGAACAAAACCTTCATTAGACTCTCTAATTGCTCGGGGGGCATCTCAATACAAGGGCTCCCGTCATATTCTTTCGCTCGGGATGGAGCAATTATTGACTCCTCCTGTAATACGACACGTTTATTCGAATGGTCGGTTTTTCCGCGCTATGGTGGGGATGGTCATATTGTGTGTATTTAATTGAGTTTGTGATAATTTCATTAGGCGAGATACCTACTGGTCGCTGCTCCGTTGAGATGAAAGCCGATAGTTTTTATGTCCTTAATTGACAATTGACTCATTTCTGTAGTGAAATCGACGTGTGAAAAGTGAATTAATTTTATTTCGATCTTATCAGTGTAATGGAAGGTTTCAAGTGTAATTTTTCATGTGTGATTGTATATTATTTATGGAGCTATTCTGTTTTATGCTGATTTTTATGAACATTTTGGTTTCTAAATGTGTATATATAGAATTAAATTATTTGCATACCCATTAGCCGTAGTATCATACACATCATTGTAGTCTTCTTCATCGGTATACTCTTGAACGCTTGGATTCAAGTCTTCGGTATCTTCGACAAGTCCAGCCGCTGAAACAATAAACGAAAATTCAATATAGAGATTTTCAAAAGAATTCTTCAACTTAAATATTTTTATTAATCATTTTATAACATTTATCCATTAGTAAAATCCTCATCGAAAAATTATTAGTAAATAATATAATAAACTAACGCGTTACTACGGTATAAAATTCACTTTTACTAAAGAAATTTTTATCTCTCTTGAAATGCCCAAGTATATTCCTACAATTTTTCGGTACATACAAATATGATCTTAAGGCAGACATGCGCGGGCAAAAGTCTGACAAAAATCTCGAGGAAAAAGCGCCAGCATATAAATCGGGCAATCGCGCTTGCGAGCATTAGACGTCGCGCTTGCGAGCAAATTGAGTTAAAAAAATCACCGTCACTTTCTTCCGCGTTACTCCGCCCTTTCCACACTCTACACAAACACACACACGTGCACACACAGATACAGCGTTACAGAGGAATTGAATAAAATTCTAATAAATCGCAGCCTCTTTGTCAAAGTGCCCCGCGCGAGAAACGAGCTACCATTAAACTGCCTCGTAACCTTGTGTGCCCTCCTATATATATATATATACGGGTATCACGTGCGACTATAGCCCTTGCAGTTGCTGGCAGGGCAGAATCCGTCTTTTACGAGCTCCTCGTCGCACTGTACACCATCTACCACTACTACTGCTCTATACTAGTGTACCGCTATATAGGATATATATATATACGGCCGAGATAGTCGCACTCTCGAAAGTCGCATCGGCAAAGTCTACATTTGGCACCTTGTATACACGTCGTCGGGGCTGTTTGTCTACCGCGCATCCGAGTTAAGGGCTTCCCATGCGCCGCAACGGCCTTTATTAATCTTGAACTTGAATAACATTCATGGCTCCAGACCTCTTTATATTACAGTATACTTTCTCCAACTCTCTGTATATTTTTATCTTCACTTATTCGGTATTGCGTTATTTCGTGTATATAGTTTCGCATTTGGAATCACGACAGTTGAGTTAGAGAATAACGAATGTTCATCATTATTTAAAGTGTAACCGAGATTTATTTGAGAACTGGTTTGAATCTATTTTACTACTGCACTATCTCGTTCGAGACGTCGTCCGTTCCGGCGAACGCTCTCCTCGCCTAATCTGCTGCGACGCAGCTCCAAAAAGTGTCATCTCTCAATCCAACCGTCCCGCGCTTGTCACCTTCACCGTACACACACAGCCGTAAAGCTCGTCTTCTTTCATTTGAGACAGTAATTAATCATGGCCGGGGGCTCAGAGTCTCTCCGCGGCGGCACACATACAAGGCAACGACGGCCATAAGCGCAGCCGACTTGCCGCGCACTCGTTTATGATAATCCGCCGGCGCACTCGGTCCCGCGAAGGACCTTCAGGGGCTTCGTTGATTTATGCGCACCCGCGCGCTCGCCTCGTCCATCCTATACGTATACGCTGCGCGGAACTTTGGGATATACGTGCGTATACGTATATTTCGCGGCGGCTGTTTACTCGTTAAACATGAATTATAATGCGTAATTCCGACCCTCTCCGGCGAGGCTTTAAAAAGTCCTATACCTGTTTGCTCCTCTTACAATGCGTATGTGTGTGGGTAGTTAACAGTGCCGCCGGTGGGGTATGTGATATTTTGGGGAAAAGTTTGAGGATCTTTCTTTTTCGCTTGGATTTGCGCTAGTGAAAACCAGCTTTATTCGAATCGTATATATTTACTTTTTAGTGTTATATGTCACGTGTTACAAGAATATTTATATGAAATTACTAGAATTTACAAGAGTTCACGAAATAGAAAAAAAAAAAGTTCGTCCGTACTAATCGCCAGCTTTGCATGAATAAAGTTTTTCGATGCATACAATATCATCCATTCGAACTGAAGCAGTGCATAGATCGATACAAAGTTCATAAAAAATCAATGTTGGCTTTCAACTATTATAAGCCCTTTGAAAACGCCCAATTTTTCCCCCTACAATTTTATCGTGTAAATGAGTCTTTTAATAACGAATCGCGCGCGACGAGAGATTGAAAGGTTTCGCGTTTCGATATCACATTTAAATATTGATATGCGAAAAAGCATTCGCTATCATAAAAGAAAAAAAAGGAAAATATGTTCATTTTCAATTTTAGCCACGGAAATCGGGTATAAAATAAAAAAAATAAGGTATCGAAGAGAAGAGAAATTAAAACCAATTCAGATCCGTCGTGGATTAAAACGATGAATCATTAACGATATAAATAAACAATCGCGAGGGCATAACGAGCGCTCTCGAAATTTTAAAATGAAAGCTCGGAGTAAACAAACAGAGAGAACTCGCGCTCGAGGAATAAAAAGTTTGCCGACGTGGAATTCGCCTATATCGGATAAAACCGAAGGCGCAATGAAACTCAATACCCCTTAAACCGATGAGCTATACTTATCCGCGAACGCCGACGGAAAGAAAAGCAGAGAAATTTAAGCTTGCGTCAGCCGGTATTATTCTTCCAAGAGCTGCCCCTCTCTCTCTCTCTCGCTCTCTCGATCTCTTTCCGCACCTCTCTCTCTCTCTCGTGGCAAAAGTCTTGTAAAAAAGTGTAGCGCGCGCGAGAGAATTTCCTGTTTGCATAAAATAGCACTAAATCCATATCGAAAGAGGCCCGAAACACTTTGCCAGCTAATGCAGAGTAATGAGGGGTAGAGAGAGAGAGAGAGAGAGAGAGAGAGAGAGAAGGGGAGAGACCAGCTTATGCCGCGCCGTCTTATAACTCCGAAAGCTTTAATATCGTCGCGATAAAGAAAAAGCGACCAAAGTATGAAATGGGATGGAGAGGTGGAGAGAGCCACGAGAGACTGGGAGAAAAAGCTTAGGTATAAAAAAGGGAGAAAGTCAGACGGCGTAAACTTAGCCACTCTCTCTCTCTCTCTCTCACTCTCTAGGGTCGTTTTACGCTCGCGGTTTCGGGCGCGCACAAATAATAAAGAAAGAAAAATTTCTCAGCCCAGCGTTCATTTTTATCGAGATTTTAAATCTTAATTAAATGCCTATAGGCGATAGTTCTCAGGAGGCGTTTTTGTACCGCACTCTGAAGTATTAGAGGCTAAATATTATTTTGTAAAAGGAGACGTGGATCTTTATTGCACATTGCTCTTAAAATCTTGTGTGTGGCGAATTGCGGAGAACGACTGCGTCCAAGTGGTGGTTACAAGTGAAATAGTCATTTCAAACGTATAAAATTATTACGAGGGTAAAAGGGGTATAAAAATGAATCTTTTGAGCAGTAAAAAGTATTTAATTGAACACGCAGAGAAAAATAAATGCTTAGTTCTTATTTACAGCTAGTTGTAATAGACGGCTAATGTTCGACGCTTTTATGTAAGATGCACGTTATTACTGCCCCTTGTACTTCGCGATTTCCACTCTGAGTTTCATTGCAAGTAATAATACTATTTCAATGAATTAAGTTTCAAAGCTTTCGTGTGTTCTCATTGTGTGGATATAATTTAAATTGTATGTGACTTTTATACGTGAAAAAAAATTCCGTATTTTCAACCATTTTTATCAATTCCACACTTCCGTAAATTATCATAATCATTAAAAAAAATTATGAACGTTAGTAGGTTAGTTGTGAAGTAAAAAGTCATGAATATTAAGGAAATTGTGCAACTCGTTCATTTTGATCTCAAGTGCAAATACATTTCTACCAAATAAAACTCCATTCCACTTTCTTCTGTTATAACACACCTAACGTCCATTACAGCTGATTAGATTAATATCCAACGACACCCTTCGAAATCATTCGCAAGCCGATGAGACAGCAGAAAAAAAAGGGGTCGCGCAGCGTATAAGGGGCCAGGGGCAAGCTGCAAACCAGCACGACGCGCGACTTTTCCCTTTTCGCGCACGGACCGAGAAGGCATTTAATAAAAGTGGAGCGGCGGAAAATGCGCGCGGCCCTCTTTTACCTCGGGCTCTATATACCCCATACCTTTTCACATATATACGTGCGTATAGGATCTGGCAGAGTCAGCCGATCGGCTGCCAAGACGAAATTCAGGGAAAGAGGAGAGAGAGAGAGAGGAGGTATTTCGCGTGCGGCATGAGCAGCGTCGAAAAAGTTCTTATTATGCGAGAGGAAGAGAGAGAGAGAGAGAGGCGGAGGTGCAGCGGTTTATGAGCGCAGTGGAAAAATGGAAGATTGGAGGGCCGAGAGAGAAATAGGAGGGGCGGGGGCGAAATATGGGATGCTTGTATGAGGTAACTATATTCCGTTTCTTTTTTTAAGGTCTGATAAATGGTAATTGCCCATGGTTACGTACTTTTTTGGCGAAATACTATGCGAGATTATTCTATTATCACTTTATTACTTTGCTTTATTACTCTAGAATCTCCGACTATGAGACTAATTTGTAAATAATTTAAATGAATCAATGGTATTGCATATAATTTCTTCTTAGTTATTACGTTAAAATTTAAATCTTATTCTTTGAAAAATCATTATTATAAGAAAACGATCGAATGCTCGTGAAGCAATTCCGACTACAATGACAATAAAATGGAAAGAAAGAGTAAAGCTTTCAGCAAAATTGACGAAACAGCGAGAAAACAAAAGGATCTAAAAGGTACATCAGATAACGCGTTTTCGTGTTACGCGACTCGACAGTACAAGACTCCCCGTAAAATTTGAGATGCGGTGCGGAGGTGCAACATACCGTTCACTCTGACTACTCGAGGCGAGTGCTACACTTCATAAAGCTCGCCGCGGCCCCTTTTCCCATCTGTAATTACACTCGACGCATGTGATATACAAACTTTCCACGCGAGTTTATCACCCTTTCGCTATACCTAAAAATGACTTTTGGCTCGTCCCATTAACAATCTTCGTGCGGTCAAATTTCTGCAGTCGGTGCCGCTCTCGATAATTACTCCTAGTCGACTTGCGATCTCGACGCTGCACTTTGACCGTACCCAAGTTGCTCGACCGTTTCCCCATGACTTGTTCGCTCACCGCGCCGCAAAACTTTACCAAGATTAACACAGCTTCCGTTGTAGGGAGGAGTCGAATTCGATCGATGCTATACATTACGTATATAGGCGCTTAACTTATACCCCTTCGATCTTAAAAGTCACGAGGAATCACGGCCGAGACGCGTGGTTGCGCTCTATCGCTCATCCCGTAAATCTTTTTGCGTATACGTACATATATGTGCTCAGCTTGTCGACCTGTGACACCAGCTATATGTGGTCGAGGCTTGTTTTCCTATGACTCTTTTGGAGCTTTACAATTTTTATAGGATGTGGAGATATAGCGTTATCGCGAATTAATTTATATTGGTCTGCTATTCGTACTCGTATAGAGGATTTTTAAACGAGGAGTTTTGATGAGATACCGTCTGAATATGTCGGGTGCGTATCTACTTACAGTCGTGCTTAAATGCGTGGCTCTGTTGGCTACAGGTATAAGACTAAATTTATTTACGCGCAAAAAGGTAATGTTTCCCACAATACGTGACATTCAGTGCCGGATAGAGCTTATCAATTTTTATTATTGTCAGAAATAACCTTTCATTCCCAATGATGTACATAAAGCTTCACCGCTGAAAAGGATGCCTCATGAAAGAAATGTCAACATTTCAAATTAAAATTCTCAAGCTATTTCCCAGCAATTTTTGAACAATAATATACAGACTACGTCTCGTGCATGGAAACGGGGGGAATATACAACACATTTTAAGAGCCTCAAAATCCTTGGCATCAGAACCGCGACGGCGGCCGGGGGTCACAGAGCAAAATTCATATTCCAGGAGAAATAGGAGAGAGAGAGAGAGAGAGAGAGAGAGAAGTAGCGACGGACACAAATGTAGAAACGTTAAAGGTCAGCAGTAGGAGAGCGGAGAGTTAGAAGCTGTGTATAGGGAGAGGTTGGGACGGGTAAGTCGGCGAGCGAGCGCTGAGTGGGTAATCCTGTTTTTGGCCGCGTGCGCACAGACCGTGGAGTCTATCTATCTCTCTCTCTCTCTCTCTCTCTCTCTCAGCCTCGGCGGGATCGTAAAGGCCGAAATTTCTCAATAAAATCTCGCGCCACCGTAGGCTCTCTCTCGCGCTTATATGCGTGCACGTCCACTCCGTGTCTTCGCTTCTCTACATTTAAAGCCCGTAAAAGGGAGCGACAATAGCGCGCGGGGATGGAACCTCTCTTGGTGTGTGTGTGCGTCCGTTGTCGTCGCTTCATTTGGCGGTCGCGCTGTATTTATAAATGCTCTGCTTCAAATTTTCCTCCGCAGCCGTTTCGTGATACATGTATATGCATTTTACAAGCGCTGAATATCCCACTGATGTATTAGACGGAATTTTTTTAAGCGTTTACGAATGGTCGAATCGATTCTCCTCGCGTACTTCGGTGCCATTACTTATAATAATTTGTTGTTTGCATCGTACTATTATGCATAGTGAAAACAGATTTTGTTCAAAACAAATGTATCATTATTATACCCGAACCCTCTAAAATATAACGTAATTTAATTAAACGTTCGTTACATTAACAAAAATTCAGAATATATATAGCTTTACGTTATTTAAAAAGGAATTTCAATTTAACAATATTAAAACGCATTCGTGTGAATATTACATTTTAAAATTAATATAAATCCATTTAACTCATTGTTATTTTTTTTTTAATTACGCTACAGATATTAACTTTTAATAAATTGTGCATATCACTTCGAATGCAATGGCGTTCTCGTCATGCAGAAATTTAATTAAGTATTAATTAAATATCAATTGAGTATTGATATGATATTTTTAATTATAATTCACAAAGCTGCAGATCAGTTATTTATTTAGTTTAATTTTGGATTAAAATTGGATACTGAAATAATATTAAAAGTGCAAGCGTAACATCAAAATTAACTGGCCATTATCCATTGCATAAACATGATTAGTTTCCGGACATATTACACGTAAATTGAACTTGACATTTTTCGATTTTGATTAATTACGTACAGCAATTACGTGATGCAAATCGGCTTCACTTAAACAAAATTAATTGTGCAAATCATAAATTATTTCATGTGTATTTAATTACATATTATTTATCATCGATTTTCGGTAGATAACATTTAAGAAAAGACTGCCGCTTGAAATAAAATCAATTCATACATATTAAAAAATTCATAGATTAATCTATCCAAATGTTGTAGTAATATAAATTCTAACTAAAAAAACATTTATCCGACAAATCTTTTTACCGTTAAATGTTTCATTTTTATATAATTTTTAACGTAATAAATAATACTGATTAATAGTCTGTATTTTTTTTCTTGTCAGTATTTTTTACATTTGAATATTTTATTTATATTATTTTAGTATTGTTTGCTAGAACAGTTACTTGAAAGAGTAATCTAAAGGTTTGGTTGTCAATAACAATCGTTTCTTCCTATTCTTGGAGTAATAAAAACAAGCTTTATTTAATGTTAGAAAATGTATAAGACACTGTTTATTATTTTAACGAATTTCAATCATCATAAAAATTTTTATTATTAATCAACAATTCCATCGAATCATTCGGGATAAAATCCTTTCGACCCGTATAGACGTCAAAAACCCTCCGAAGAATCTGTTAGGTTTTAAAAATGTTATTTATTCGAGCTGATAATCACGAAATGCTTCTTTGACGATAAAAAAGAGCCTTTAAAAGCTATGATTATTACTTTTTCTATAAACTTGTACATATCCTTTATGGAAAAAGATCAGAAGCTCACTATCGGCAGTCGTAAATTCACTCAATAAAATATGCAGTGGCTGATTACGTCGACTTTGTGGGCTATAAAGTTCGGATAGTTAATTACTCGTTTATTACTTATTTTAGTAGATAAATTTATGATCAGTGCATAGCCTCAGCTTGAGATCCTTTTAGCTACCCCTATATGCGTATATATATATGTTTAATGTTTATTCAAATCACACGTCAGTCCGACCGCGCAATAATAATGAAATATTTAATTTACATTCATAATTGCGCGTATTACTTCGACCGGCCATCTTCTTTTTGTCCCAAAATTAACAGTTACGACTGTAATTTATACTCCGGCTATGCGTAAACTTTTTCCCATAAAAGAGATTGATGTTCAATATAAATCTGTCGTACACGGCTTCTGCGCATGACCTTTTTTTTTGTTTCTTCTAAAAACAAATCGATCGGAAAATTTCTATTCTTCGCCGCGAACGTAAAATACAAAAGCGTTTTCCCCATAAATCGATATTCTGGCTTTTACACGAAAATTCGTATAATAATTCATACGCGAAATTGGTGTACTGCATCATATCGAAGCTTATCCTTTTCGTATTCATTATGATTGATATATATATAACGAACGCGTTATTCGCGAGTCACTCGAAAGACTCAACGCAAAAAAAAGAGGGAAGAATCCAATCGCTCTCAACATCTACTCAACTCACTGGCGCACAACAAGAATATTTATCTACTCACACACAGGCACACACAATATACTATCCGAATAATAGGAAACGCGCGGATGTATAGTCCTCGTAAATATCCCACTAACATAGCGGGAAATTTTCCAAGCTCGAGTTTACCCCTTTACACGGGGATTACATTAAAAGTTCGCGTGTACAGTACACGGACGGACGCGTATGTGAAAAGTGCACATATATATATATATATAGGCTGCACGTACGCTCGTCGAAAGCAGGGATGAAAAGCTGCGGGGATGTGCGCGCCACTCGGTCTGCTCTTTCGTGCACTCGAGGACGGCGTTGCTGGTGCCGGTGGCTCTTTAAAAATTCGCTCAGCTCTCTCGCGAGCGTTTTCGGAAAATTCCTGCTATACAACCCAGAGGAAGCGGCGCGCACTCGAAAATCGCGCCTATATGGGGGGATGGACAGAGAAATAATGTCGCTTTGCCTCGCGCGCGTCCCGATCTCTCCCGGAATGTATGCAAACTGTTTACTCGCATTTTTTTTGTTTGGCGACTGAGGGACGGACTTTTCTTCTTTTTTTTGTTGTGTTTCTCGCCTGTCGCGCGCGTGCGTATAGTTAACTCGATGTCGAATTACATGGGCTTTATGCCGGAGGATGCGAGTGTAATTGGAGTTCCTCGCTTGTTTCTGGGAATTTATATTGTGATGTTGTTGTTGCTGCTTTTTTAACGAGCTGCAGTTTGGGAATGCACGTGTGGGGATCTGCAGTTTAATTATAACATTTTGGAAAGAAATTAAACTATTAAAAAGACTGCAGTTTTTAGGAGTGCGTGTATGTAGGGTATATCTTATTAATTTTGTTGCATGTCCACCCCGACTGTTTCGGAAATTCGTCAGGAAAATCAAACTCCCGAAACAGCTGTACGGGCTAGCACAGGGAAAGCCGCATGCGACGAAGCAGAAGAAGTAATGTATACAACGAAAGCGTGAGGTACGATAACACGCACACGCGCAGGTGGAAAGAGAGAGAGAGAGAGAGAGGTGAAAATATACATGTATGACGCGTTTTTCCAAAAGGGCACACACCATTGGAGAGAGAGAGAGAGAGAGAGAGATAGAGGGAGGGAGCAGCCCGGCAAATGTCGCCCCTGGTAACGCGGCTCGTAAAAGCATCCGTTCACCCCAGCGCAGTCGACTCTCTCTGCATGCCTCTCTCTATCTCGTGTTCTCAGTGTGGGCGAGGGAGACAGAGAGAGTTGCCACTCATATCTGGCAGACGCGCACGTATGGACGCGGCGGTCATTTTGCCCGCTGGTCAAGCCCGTCGCATATGCGCGCACACGTGCTGTGCGACCCCAGCGCGGGGATATTTTATACGTGTACACTGTATACACGCGTGTGTGCAGTTCTCATCGCGTCTATATATGATGGTGGAACGTGGAGGAGGATGGAATCGAAAGGCTTTGCGCACGTGGATATGTATACGCGCTGGAGAGAGAGAGAGAGAGAGGCTTTTGTCGGCGATCCGTGTGTCCGGCTGCTGTTGCTGCTGCATCATCCAAGCTCTCCTCTCTTTTATACGTGTGTACATGTGTGTACCTCGGTGAGAGCTAGGCAGTTTGCTCGCTGTAACATTGTGATACGGTGGATTTGGCGAGGCTGCGTGTTTGGACTGGATCGCTGAGACTCTCTGAGTATGGCAGATGAAATAATAAGTGCGCGGTGAGAATGCGTGTAAGGGGGGAGACGGTTTGGGGGAGGTGTTGAGTTACGGTTATGGATATATATATACGTGATTCTGAGAGTAACGTAGTTAGGGTACTTGGTTCAAGAGAATTCGATAAAAGTGTATAACGTTAAGCGTAAATGGCTATTTTAATTTTATATATATATTATTCTAGTTAAATTAAGAGTCTTGCTATATACTGCGTGTATATACCATCATATAATTTCATAGAGCGAGGAGAAAAGTTTACTTTTATATTTTTTTCCGACGCCCTTAAAAAAAGGAATATTATTTTTTGTAACCTTTTTTTAGTTCGTGTCCAGAGTAACATAAAAAAATGTTGTTCTTCTGAAATTTCGTGGAAAAATTTTCAAATACCTTCGTGGATTAGGTACATCGTAAAGTTTCACGCAATAGAAACCAAAAAAGAAAAAAATGGAATTCTATCGCTTTTGCAATACTCGGAATTTATTTTTTCAATTTCATTTTTATGAATTTAAAAATAAAAAAAAAGTCCTTTCTTCTTGTCCTATAAAAAAAATTGCATGAAAGTCAATTAATTGCTGGCGTTATTTAAAAGATTTAAATCGGTCTGTAACTTCGCATTTTAACTGTAAACAGCAGAGAATAGTGACTCATCAAAACAACTCAAATCTACAATATATTCGATATTGACATAGTACCTATTATTTATTCGTCTAAAGAAGCGATTGGAAACAAATTGAAGACGAATCGGTAAATGTTTATAAACGCATCGTTCTGTCGAAACACATGTTTACCAAAAACAGAGCTATACAAAAGCTTCCTCCAAACAAAATCAATCCGTCCCACCTCCTCATCCTCGACCCTTTTATTTTCGTTCGGCCATTGACGAGCGACCGGCGAAAAGAGGAACGCACACGTCGCTTATACGCGCACTCGGCGAAAAAAGCCGCTCTCTGAATGCCGCACTGTGCGTTTGGAGAAAAGCAGCTACACGACTACCCGAGCGACGCTTCTATCCTCTTTTTTCCCTCTCTCTCACTTGCACGCGACGATTAAAGCGAGAAGCAACAGCGCAGTGTCGATCGATCGGTATATATATATACAGAGAGAGAGAGAGCATCAAAGCTTCAAAGCCTCTCGAAACGCTCACGGTCATCGTTGTCATTTAAACGCGCCCTCCTCGATTCCCTGCTTGATTGAAAATGTGCGCTTCGGGGAGTGGGGAAAAAAAAAGAAAAACAGTAGACGCGTGTGACGATGGCATGCCTTTAGGTTCGTTTTGCACGGTTTTGCGTACATTGTGCACGGGACTGAGCTTCTATCGATGCATGGAGCAAGCAATTATGAAATAGATTTTTTGTTCGCGCGTTCGCGAGGCTGCTGTTTGTTCTGCTTCTTTGGCGTCGCTTGTCGTTTGAAAATTATAAAAATGCCGATAACGAAATGATTGATATTTCTTATGTCAAGTATCAGTTTTATGGAAGGTGAGGATCAAGATTTTTTTTTTACTTTTGCTTGTATTTTTTTCTGCACGAAAATTCTTATTTATCAGATACTGTAATAGCATAAACATTACATTAGAAGGGTCTTAAAACAGCTGTCAGTTTATCAGCAATTGGTTTCTTCCACCTGAATTATTTACAGTTACGCTATATATTATATGGTATTTACCACAGTTAAAAATTGTATTTAACTGTGGTAGGATACGAAAATATTTTGATCAATTATCAAACTATATAAGTACATCAACTTTTTAACCGTGTATATTTATTGCAAATGAATTTAACTGGATGTTTCTACTAGTACATTAGCAAATATTTGTTAATATTTGTTAAGTGTATATTGACACGTGTATTAATTAAAAAATTTTATTTCGAAACTGTTTTAAAAATTCATAAAATAATTCGTAATATTTTAATCTATTCTTTTGACAAAAAGAAAATTCATTACAAATTCTTCGGTAGCTGATTATTATAAAGTTTTCTGAAACCATTACATTTATATTAGAGGCGCATGATATACGGGTAGCCTCAGTCGTACATGGAACTATAAGCGAACTTGATCGTGTCAGTAATCGTACATCATATTGTAATAGTTCTCCGAACAGCCGCTAAGTGGCTACTCATTATCGAATCTTCATCGCGTATCAAGATTAACGAGTTTAAGCTATAAACGTGGCACCCTTCGAGTCGTTCTTTGAGCAGTCATTGATGAAGTACACGCCACTACTCGACTAAAAAAAAAGCGTAGAGTCTTGGACTTCAACAATGGCTGCTCCAACACGGTCTTAGCGATCATAATTATAGTACGTACTTTTAACAATTTATATCGATGTAAATTGTGTTTTTGGAAAAGGTGAGTGGTACCGGGCAGGTCATCTCTCCTGAGTCAATCGTTAGGGCAACCTAACAGTTGACTCGAAAAAATAATAAAAACATAAGTGATATTCTCTACTGTACATCTCTCCGAACATTGCATTAATGCTTTTGGAATCGAGGAGAACGTGCGATCGACGCGGTGTGCCACACGAAAGAGGCCCTCTCCTTGGGTCTTCGTTGCGTGATGAAATCGCTAAGCGATTACAATGTTCTTTGTTGCATTTACAAAGGGGTAAAGCATTGATCTTTCTATTTTGGGTCTGTAACGGTTAATTTTTGTTCCAATAAGTACTTAAAAATATTTTATTCTAATATTCTTATTGGAAAATCTTTTTTTCATCGATACGGAATTTCCTTTGAGTAAAGTAAAACAGGAAGTAAGTTTTTGTTATTGTACAAAGTGATTTTCACTTTTTTATTATTAGAGAACAACTAAATCATACTTTATTTATACATATAAGTGTCTATCGTTTGTATTCTGGTATCATGCGTATAACAATATGCAAAACCAAATGGCAAAAAGTTGTTTTTCGGTATACCGAACAAATTTAGCGAAAGATACACTCGTCTCCATTATAAACCACGTTAAAATCCATTCGAATAACTAATTTTACAGACCACTTGAGTAGTGGAATTACAGTGTCACTGTTCAGCCAGTTCTGCACTTAAAGTTCACTTTAAAACGCCCAAAGCCTCGGTGCGTAATGAATGGAGACTGCGGCAGCAAGGAATCAACGGCGAGAGGCAAAGGTCGAGCAAGAGAAAAGGAAAAGAGTCGGACAAAAGGTAAAGTAGGTATATAAAGAGTCGCATCTGTCGTGCGGGGGGGAAAAAAAAGAAGTGCGATTGCCCAACAACGAGCCGTAACAAATTGTTATAGCCGCGCGCGTTTCTCCGCTCTTTATAAGGGAGTAAAATCTTAACGGCGACGAGGATCTTAGAAGCTTTGCTGTGAGATCTGTATATATACATATATAGAAGCGAGAGTCGCGCGAGAGCTCAAGAGTCCATCGACGAGCCGATAAACAGAGAGAGAGAGAGAGAGAGAGAGAGAGAGAAGTATATAACGCGAGTGGCTTCATCTTCGCGACTCGCGCAAAAGCTCCGGTCGTTCTCTACTTTATGTTGGACAGTTTTTTGCCGAGCACAGAGCAATGGAATCTCATAATTGGTGCATTAATTCAAAGGTGTTCGCTGTAAAATATAGTTGGAAAATAGTTGCTTCACGGGTTCTGGTAGATTTCGTTCGTAGAGAGCTTTTTGAATAGAGAAAACATTATCGTAAGTAATTACGTCATGAAATTAATGTTTGTTGAATAGATAATTTTATTTATTTGATAAATATTAAACTGGAATTATGGGATTTAACCTTTTGAGAATGGATGGAAAAAGGCCATATTTATTAACTGTGATATTTTCAAAATTGTTATGCCCTGTTGTTAAAACCCATAAGGCCATTATTGCTCGTCATCTTAATGGGTTTTCGAAAATTTCGTGTACACATTGTGCAGTCCTGCAACGTGCAATTTGGGTAGTTATTAGAACAATTTATTTTATCGCTTTTTTCAGGGTATAAATGAAATAATGGTTCAATATAAAATGGTTTTGAAGAATAATTAGATTGAAATATAGTTTTTACTTATAACAGATAAGTATAGGTACTTGTTTAAGTACATTATGAATTGCTTTTATTTTTATCATTAATAAATCTTGAAAAGTTTAATATAGTTATTCTAAGTTGACGTCGGAGTACTCTGTTTTACCAACAGTCATCGTTGTTAACTTAATCAAAGTTTTATTTATAACTATAAGTACTAAATTCACATGAAACTTTGCATAAATATTAGCAATGCATAGATGGAGGAGGGACAACTAATGAAAATAGGATTAAATGAAAAAATCCATTATTTTTCTTGTATAAAGAAAAATGTTGTATCGACTAATTCAAAAGAAACTGTAAGATGGCACTGCTAAAAAGAGGTTCTTTGCTTCTCAGGACATAATAAGGCATTTTGTGTAACTGCAACATATTGATTTCATATTCACCATGGCTTTTTTATTACTTAATATAATATTTTTTAATTCAGAAGTTCACATTTTATTTCTTGATTAATTGTAGGGGGGGATCACTGTTGTTTTGAGAAAAGTATCGATATTTTTCTAAAAATTGCAAGAAATGGAATACCATTTTGTTCAACAAAATGTATTTGAAACCTACGATACCTCATGCATCGTAAGAGCGAGTTTTTTTCATTCCTTTCATTAAATTCACCGCAGTATTGCCGCTACATGCTCATTGAACTGCCATCAAAGTACAATCAACATGGTTTCGTCTGTTTACATGCAGCTAATATTTGCGTTGACAAAGTTACAGTGTTTTCCGCTTGATTTTCAAACAGAAAAAAAAAATGAAAGTATTCAAATAAATTCATATAACATTAAAAAGGCAAGGCAAACATAGTGCATCGATTAAGCGTAACACGAAAACCTCGTGCTTACAAAGTCGATGCATCAAATCCTCGCCGTCATAATTTTTTAAAGCGAAATAGTGCCCCGTTTTTATATTCTCTGGGGTAAAAAGCCCATAGATTTTTCCATTTACTAGATATATTGATGTTGGCATGCATCGTATGATAGGCCCTTAAAATAAATACAAACGTAAAAAATTTAAACTGGTAAAACTCGTAGAACTTGTTTTTTTTTCCTTGTAGTATAAAAAAAATACATTTCTATGGATAAAAATGTCTGTTTATGTTTTAAATAATTTACAATATTTACTTTATTATCTGTACGTTATTATTCAATAAATAAATATCAACTAATTATTAAATTAATATCAATCAATAATAATATTAATTTAACTATAAAATTATGTCTTTTGAAGTTAATAGGCACAAATTACAATATTTGGCTTTATTACAGTTTTTCGCAGTTTTCCCAATCCTCTCTACTTTCCCGCTGTTTCTCTTGGAGAGGTATTTTAGATCATCTCACTTCAATGACGTTCTAGACAGCTTTACGACTAATTCGACGACTCTTCTCTACGTCCCGTAAAGTTGGATGCACAAGACTGGACTTTCACAGGACAGAGCTCAAAGTACATCAGGACGTCAGTAGCAGTGAAAATTTCATTACGTATTAAGACTTACAGGATAATGTTTAAGTTTCTTAATTGAAACCTACTGTCCAATTACTTTACATTTTCAGTTAAGTGCTTATATTAACTGTACATTAATTTATGAATTTCATCGGAAAATTTAATATAAGGCGAGTCCACATTAATGAGCCTGTTCGTATCTGTGATGCCTTTGTATTTAAGTGAGTTATGCAAGCATCAAGTATAAATATATAGATAAATGAAATATTTTTATTTAAATTGCTAAAGTATTTATACTGATATCCAAAGATATCTTTTATGATTGAGATTTGTTAAAGAACAGTAATATTTATTTTAAAAATTCCAGTTCTGATTTCAAAAAATTTCTTCAATGTGTTTATCCGAAGCCTTAAGCATTTGCAACTTTTTTTAAGTATATAAGTCGGTTATTATAATAATTTGTATCAATGAATACAATAAATGTATATCAGACATATTTTGAATTTTCATCCTAACGATTTTTAACTTTAAATTTCAAATTCTTAGAAAATAAATGCTTAATGATAAATAAATAATCTTCATAATATAATTATTGAAATTAATAATTTGTCAAATATGTACATACTTATATCTAGCGATATCATCATAGTTTTTAAAATATGATATGATCAAATTAAATACACGTTATCTTATGTTTACGCAAATTACGCAATCTCTTAGAGTATTATATGTATAGAGCGCCGAATAGACTTTTATATTGCTATAGTAGTGTTTGGTATTGCATCACCCTAGCTCTTGCCATTCGCGTGTTCTTACGAGCGAATTTAGTCAAACCTTGACCCATGCCAAAGCACAAGAGCAGAGTGGCGCAGTGGAAGCGTGCTGGGCCCATAACCCAGAGGTCCGTGGATCGAAACCACGCTCTGCTATGTCAATTTTTTTTAATATTCCAAAAATATTTACTGAAAGCCAGGATTGTTTATACATTAATCAATTTTCAATTAATATTTGTTTATGCAATTTTTTATTTCAATATTTTAATTATTTAGCTATTTTATAAAATAAATTATGGCTGATAAACTAATATCAAAAAGTATATATTTTTAATTATTAAAAAAGAGGACAATTAATTATTTTTGTAATTTACATGTTACATAACATGAAGTTTTTAAATTGTAAAATTTTTATTGAGACTAATTTAAGTAATTTTTATAATAAAATAAATACTAAATTTCATAAATTACTTATTTTTACACTACATCATGGTAAATATTTAAATTCTATGAAACATCCACATGTGTAGAATTTAATGAAAAAGAGGAAACATTCTTTTTTAACATTAGTTCGGAACTAAAAATACTTATAAAAGGTTGAAACTCATTTGGCATTATTTTTATTTTTTTTACTTTTTTATTAATTGATTGAAATAATTGAAAATTAATTTATGCGATAATTAAAATTTAATATTTATTTTTAAAATAAAGAAATAATTCTATTTTTCTTTTACTTATACTTATGATGAAGTAAACGATTCCGAGAAATTAAGAAAATATAAATTATATATAATAAGAAATATAAAAATATAAAGAAGAACGCATTAAAAAATGTTTGAACATGTCTGTTTCTATTGTAAAATGTAACTACTTGAACCAACTTATTTATAAATAAAATTTTTCAATATATTATTTGTGATTATTCTCCAAAAAAGGGTAAGGTGAATTTATCGATCACGACGAACGTATTATACAAAAATGTTTTCGATAATTTAAAACATCTTTGCAAAGATATTATATAAAAAAATTTCATCTTACCCTTTGCATTGCATTTTATTTAGGGTTTTAATTACTAGAATAATAAAAAAATTAATTATTGATGAATTTATCTCATTTAATTTTTTCAAATAAAACTCTCTTCAATATAAAAATTATACGTAATCATGCAAATATGTTTCAACAATCCAGCAAACAGTAACTTTCTAAATTTCTTTCTCGTAAAATCCCCCCAAAAAATGCTTAACCCACAATCTTTCTATCGCGAAACATAAGTCAAGTCCAAGAATAAAAAGAAATAAAACTCGTATCAAATTACACGATCCATAAATTATCAAGCAACATAACCTGCTCAATTTTCATCTCTCAACACAGCCCGGCAACGCAAAATCATGCTAAAGTCGGAAAACGGCAGGACTAAAGCGCGACAATAAAATCCATAAACAAGCCGCGGTAAGCGTGAGGCTACCGTGCAGTTGATTAACTCGTGTCCGGTGTATAACACGAGGCGGGGCTGATAACATCATACGTCTGCGAATTAACGCGTGCCTCGGCCATTGCGCAACATTACCTTTTGCCTTCCCGTATAATTGTTTCGCGGGTCGGAGATCTGTTATGGCCAACTCTGTACACTCGCCGACGGTCTGTCCGAACGAAATTTCAATTCTGCTGCTACTGCTGTTGCACACATCAACGAACTACACCCGGAGTTGGATATGTATACGCGTGTAAAACTGTTATGGCGGTGCGAGTGTCAGGAGCACACGCGGCCGTCTCTTGGACTATATGTGCTCATCTTCCTAATCCTGCAGCGTGTTTGTTTGACTGCGGTCGACGTGGTTATTTTGTAAATTGATGCTGTCGCCTTTTGTGGCGTACCGGAGAGGATTTGATGTTTGTTGATTTGATCTAAGTGCCATTAGTAATTAGGAGGTTGACCGATGCAAATTGTTGAAGAAGTTTAAAGAGCAAATTTTATGTAACTTATATCAAGATGTCAAATTTAATTTGGAACATACTTTAAAAAGTTGTAAACAAAGCGACCGACAAATGTAAAATATTCTCTAAAAAACATTACTTTTATTTTTTCTATAGCTACCGCATAGTAGATTCACATTTTATTCAGTTTTTGAGTATACATAATTTTTAATCAGGATGTATCTTCTATTTTTTACAAAGAATGTGTCCCTATTAACTGCAGAAAAATTAGGTCTAATGAGATTTTCAATGCTTCACAGCCAAGATTCTTTGATAAGCAGTTAAATGGTTACTCGAGTTAGAATAAGACCTCGGTAACCTGAAAAAATATGAATATGAAATGAACAATCAATCTGTCTTTATTGTACGCGTTTACAATTCTATAGGAACCTTCTCCAAACAAATGCACAATTAAATATCAAGCTCGAAAATCCAAAGGTCTAAGCAAAATCTTGAATAGCAGCGCCGGGGGCATAGAACGTCCCACCGTAGCCGACGCAAAGCGGCTGCAGCAAAAGTCATCGACAGCCCTGGACGGGCAATTAAAACGTACTTCTCTCTTTCTCTTTAACCAGCCGCAACATTTCTCGTACTCGCTGGGGGTTTCCTTCTCGTCCAGCGCGTCGCTCAGCCGCGCATAAGCCGCTAACGGGTTAAGGAAGGCATATCGATGGATGTAGCATAGGCGCAGGGACGAGAGATGAAGAAGAAACAGGAGGGCGGGAACGAGACGCCGCGGGTATAACTTCATTGTCCGTGCAGCAGCGGCGCACTCGAAAAGACGCTGTGTACATCCTTGGAGAGATGCTTCGGCCGCTGCTGTGCCGCGGGGATTGTGTGTGTATACAATAGAAGGGGGATAGGGTGAGGCGAGTTTGGGCTCTTGCGAAGCCACAACGGCGCGCGCACCGTTGTAAAGTTTATCAGGTTGTGTGTACCGCAAGTCCTGCTACCATTTCCTGCATCCCTTCTCTCTCTCTCTCTCTCTCTCTTCCTCTTGCTCTGTAGCTCCGAGTCTCTGGCTCTGCGCGCAGTGTTTCCTCATCCTACCGTTAGGGTCCGAGCAGTGCTCGCGGGGCCGCTGCCGGTTGTTTATTACAACAGACTGTTTAAGCTTGATGATTTTTTTGCTCTTGCTCCGCTTGGATCATAACATGTTTAGCAGTTTTGACAATTTGATTCTATGTATATACGCGGTGGAGTGAAAAATACGGAAAAATCATCAAATATATATATTCTATGTTAATGCTTTATACGATATCCTTATTTACTCTTGGACTTATTAATCTGTTTCGTGCTTTCCAACTTTAGCATTCATAGACTGCTTCATTGGCAGTGTTTTCACAATGTCAGTTACTATATCATTTTTCTCCAAATCTTGAACTCAGTAATAATTATAAAATGTTTTATAGGCTAAATTAAGTATGGCCATTATTTTGATGAAATTATCTTCGAATATACAAGCCTCTAACGACAAGACATAATGTAACTCTACTGTACAGTGCTGCTCTTACAGACGAATAATCAAGCTTTCATTTATCAATTTACTATAGAATTTGTCTTGCAAGTTGAACAACATCACAACTATCGTTAATTTTTTAAATTTTCATAACTTATAAAAGTCTGCAGTATCATTTAAAACGCTTTACCCCATCAACTCCACTGCAATAAATATTATATATCTCATAAAAAGAAAAACAACATTTCACGTAATCATATTTCAATTTTTAAAAGATTCAAGCGTTCGAAACAATCGCAAATGCACAAAGTACAAATGAACGGCGACGAATAGGTAGATCTCTGGCATCTCCGAAGTTATAACAGTATAAGAAGAGACTGCGCGAAGCTGGGAGAGCTTTCGGCCGTGTTGCTCTCTCCGAAACTCTCGAGGCGAAATCCGTTGCGTCGCACCACCGCGTCGCAAACGCTTCTAGAGGACTTGGGCCGAGGGTCAATCTTGGGCTTGAGATACACGGGGGAAGCCGGAGAAGGAGAGAGGAAGAAGAAGAAGAAGAAGCGACGGGGGAATTGTTGCGCGAAGCAAGTTGCCGAATACCCGGGGAGTGCGTCCCGAGTCCCCGCGGAGACGCGACCCTGGTGCAGGTGACAAGAACACGCGCTTCGCCGTGTTGTCTGGAGACTTCGGAAATCCACTAACGCGCCGGTGGAGAATTCGACCGTCCGACGACGCCTTATAGAACCGCAGCCATTTAGTACCGCTGTAGTTTTCAGCTGCTGCGGTGTAGCATTTTCCACTGCATTTGACATAAACCATTATTCGTTACAAATATGGAAAGATAGCGCTGCGATAGCTCGAATAAAAAGAATCATTGCAAATGTTCATGACAATCGATATGGGAGGAAATATTTTTTTAACCGATAAGACACGCAGATGTTTTAAATATCGTGAATTTGGACATTCGGTTCCGCAGCAGTCGATCGCAGTCGTATCATAGCTTTGTATTTTCACCGTCGAGGGAACGAGGTTTTTATATGCTAACGCGATACTCCCGTTGTTTTATCGTATAGTGGAAAGTGCTAAAGCACGGAAATTCGATGGGGCGTCGCGGTATTCGATTTCGCTTTGACTGTTATTACCGCACGCCTGCATTTTCGATTGACACGGACTTCTAGTTTTTTAATTTTATTTATGGACCATTCGCACCAATTCACATTGCCGTAGTGGATTTTTAAATTTAATCTGTACTGACGAACTGATGAGAATTATACAGTAAAAAAAATGATTATTTAAACAAACATTTTTTACGGTAAAGGAAAATAATTGCTAAACTAAAGATTCATTACAACCGAAAGTTGATAAATTAAATGTGTATTAATATTGTAAGAATGAGTTATTCACATAACGATTATTCACTATAAGCATTTGATTAACCACAGAATGACCGTTAAACAGCATCCCCCAACATCTTTCAAAAACATTATTAATTTCGCATATACATGTATATGTATAGAGCAAGTCAGCGGCGCGCGAGTTATTAGCGGAAGTTTAATTTAACACATAATAGCCATAAGCAGGGGCTGCACAACAGCATCATTCAATTTATGCACCTCTATTAAAACCACGTCAACGACAGCGCGCAAACACACACACACACATACTCCGCACGGAGGAAAAGAATTTATATACATATTCGTGGAAATTCGGCGTTATACAGCCGCACTGCCTCGTGCAGTACTCGCGCATCAGGTTATATCCTCCCTCCTTCGTACACACGCGCGTACACTAGGCCGCCGCATTAAATTTTCATTTACCGCACGCAGACATCTAGATGATTTCACGCTGGAGCTCCTGCATATACACACCGGTTAAGTATTCGTGCATACACACTTTGCTTTCCGCCAGCTCTGGTGGGCATCGCGCGGCGCGCGTATACAGGAGCTGCGAATGAAATTTTAATTTTGCTCGAATCAAAGCTACTACTTACGCAGCAGCAGCAGCAGCAGCAGCGAGGAAGCGCGAAATAAAAGTACAGGGGGGCCCGGTTTCTTTGCCCGCGCGAGTGACAGACACGGAGGCCGGAATGGGAGAGAATGGGGATTTCGCTAAAGTCTCTCTCTCTCTCCTCCTCTGCCCTCTAAGTGATTCTTTGTAATGAATTAAATGCCAGGAGTGTAATTACTTTTTCCCTGTGTGTCGGTCTATATATGTATACGTGCTGCGCGCTCTCTCTGTCTTTCGTTCTATCTCTTTTATCTCTCCGCGCCGTAGTGGCGCCTATAGCTCGGCTGTACCGCTTCGCCGCTATATATAGCGCCTAACTGGATTTTTCACCTCGCGGGACTTTGAGAAGGAAGTTAATTTCTGCCCCTTTTTCCTGTGGATGTGTATAGGTGCAGGATGCTTTATTCCAGGATGTTTGTGTATAGATTAATTACCGTAACGCGTTGATATTTGTAAAGAAGAGAGGTTTGGGTAAGAAAGTTTCGGACAATAGTCAGTAATAACACTTAAGAAAACCAATTTCAAACTATTACCTTTTGAAGAAGTTATGGTATAAAGTTCTATTGAAAATGAAAAACGCTTACACAATATATATAGGTGTATATGTATACATTTAAGTTTCAGCGGCGGACGCAGGGAATAATTCAACGTATAAACTTTCGTTATCTGCACGCGGAGATTCGGATAAAGCCATGAATTTATTTGTTGTCCCGCGGCAAACTTCGCTATATAGCCGCGTTGGCTGTTGTCGCATTTTCCCGAACTCGTATCGCACTGAAATATATACGAACAACTCGTTGTTCAAAGATCTCCAAATATTATGATAATAAATAATTGCGCTACCAGTTCGTGGAGAGCTTAATGAAAACTTTCATAATTTATAACATATATACTGGAGGATGTGATTCCAATTAAAATAAATCAATCGTCCGAAGTTTAAGAGTCCAATTCAATACTCATCTTCGGAAATATTACTCTCTCGCTGGCACGCGTATACTTATAAATCCGATCCGCCATCTGTTATCTAAAAACCTGTCAAACTTATGAAATCAAAGCGCAGTGCTCGCCGAGTCATCGTCGATTGTACACTCGAAGCTCCCCAATCTCAAATTGAGTGCATCAACGGTCAATCGAGAGCGAGCCCGAAGACAAACACTTTACGAGCGCAATCAAAAGCTCGCTAAACGTCGTTATATACGCCATTAAAGTCTGGGCTGAGCGCCGCATCGATGCATCACGCAAAGCGACATCCGATATACACGAGAATTATTAAATTTCCTCGACTATTTGCCCTGCCGCTTCAGTCTATCTCTCTCTCTCTCTCTTTCTACATTCACGAGCTGACGTGTACAAATGCTCGCGGGTGAAGGGTAAAAGGGTTTGCGGGGGGCAGAGGAAGGACAGCAAGTGGCGAAAAGCCGGCGCGAGTGAGGCGCGTATGGTAGCCGATGCATCCGGTTGGTAAAGTGCATTAGCTCCTTGTTCTGAGTGAGCGAGCAGATGGTCCGGTAAAACCACGCGGAGCATTTTATCGGCCCGTTGATGTATAAGAGTTAAATACGAATTGGTTGTGCAGTTGTTCAGAATAAGAGTTTGTTTGCGTGATGTATACTTATATACTCCTCTCTTTTAGAAAATTTATGCTTTTTGTATCATATATAAAAAAATTAACTAAATACTTATTGATCGAATACTGCGATCCATTTGATCACATTATTTGCAGTTCTGATAATTTTAATCTGCGTCTATACTATATTTAGTATTTATTAAATTATTATGAATACACTATTATGTTCTTCAAGTCTATGATTAAACTAAGATTTAAAAGATATCGATAAGATATTTAAAAGATAAGAAAATGAATATATGTTGCCCAAAATAAGTATATAATAAAGAAGACGAAAATATACTATGGGAATCAACTCACTATACAGAGTCTTTTATAAGTCGCCTCAATAAATCCAATATATAGCTTTAAACAATAGCGATAAAATCTATTTCCTTGTATACTATATCTTCAATATTATTCTTATACTCCAAATTAGATATGCCGTACAAAAGCAATTCCTCTAGCTTACATTTTCCAGCTGTCGAAAGCGCGAAAAGCGATTTTCGACAACGTAAACACACACCTATATAGCTGCATCGAAATACGTCTTTAAGTGACGCGCACCTCGCACTCGGTGTAACTGTATAAGAGCGACAAAGAACGGGAGAAACACAAGAGAAAAAAGAAAAAAAAGCACGAGCAGAAAACGGTATAGAAAGGGTCGAAGAAAGAATGCAGACTACGTGTGTTCGGGCGAGAGCGAGAGAGAAAGCCAGCAAAGTCGAGGCGGCAAATAAGAATAACGAATGCGAGATTGCCTTTCTATTTTCGCGTCGCAAATCACCGACCTCTCTCTCTCTCTTGCTCCCTCTGCAGTTGCACATACACACGGCCACGGAAACACATGCTTCTGACAGTCCGGACGCAGAAGAGTAGGAGGTCCCGACGCGCTCACTGGAATTGAAGGCGACCGTGTGGGCGCGCATGCCGTCGCGTCTCGCGAGGGAAGAAAAATTCAATGCAACCCAGAGGGGCGAGAGCGAGAGAGAGAGAGACGGGATCTGCGGCTGAGAAAGAATGACAAAGCAAGCGTTGACCCTAATTTATATGTAAATATAGACTTACTCTCAGGGTCGGTGTGCGTTGCGGTAGATTTTTGCGGACTCGATATGTGTACGAGCTGCGGGGAAATTTTTTCCAGACCTGCCGACGCTTAAGTTTATCGGGATTAAATGTGTATCCGCGCGACGAATTCGTTACATATACAGCTATACGTGCGAGTATAAAAACAAAATGGTTATTCATGCAGGTTAATATTAACGGTTTATACATGTAATGCAAGGATCTACGGCGCTAATTGCGTCACTACTCGATATTTCAATTTAATCGCCGTACGCGAATTTACACTTATCGTTAAAAGGCACTACATTATACAACCGACATAGATATCCATAAGCTACTGTGTATAGAACTTTATTGCGATCCCCGTATAATCACCGATGCCGCCTGCCACCGCAAAAACCAAAGAATCATTCGAATCACGCGTCGGGCGCACATCCAACGATAAACATATTGCGCCGCAGCTTTACATTCCGGCGCGCGGGATGCGCAACGATATAACCCGGCGTAACTGCAGCACACCCCGACATTACCGAACAGGCCGGGAAAAGCGACACTTATTCGTTCTCTCTTTCTTTCCCCGACTGCAGCAGCAGCAGCAACATCCGCGCGTGCACTAAGCTGAATCGCTAGGCCAGGCACGCGCTATCAATCGCTTTCTCCCGCCGCCAGCTCCTTCTGCACACGTGCAGCGAGCCTCGATGACTGCAGGGCAATTCTTCGCTGATCTCGCGCATACGGCGATTCCTCTTAAACGATCCGCAGGTCTGTGTCCTACGTGTGTCTCGCGTTTCCGAATGCATAATAATAATAACATCAGTAGTAGCGACGAGAGAAATCGTCGACGTCGGCGTAACGCGCGCACGTTTGTTTTGATTCGAGCACTGCTGCTGCTGCTCCTACGCTAAGCCATATATATTCTTTTCTTTTATTTCCTATGTGTGTGTGCCCTTTCTCCTTCGGCTTCGACCTTTGTGCGCACCGGCTTAGCCTTTCATTTCTTTTCTTTTTTTTTTGTTATCGGTTACGTATACGAGCGCTTTCGAGACACGTTTTGCAGATGGCACACACGTCGACCGGGGCTCCTTTTCCTCCTAACGGTATAGATGCGGCTGTGTTTTATGGCCGAGATGCGTCTCCTTCATCCCTTTCCGATCGTTTTATTACAGCTATGGGCTTTCTCTGCTTGCCAAGCGAAATATATTTTTACCGTATGTACATACATATTTTTTACGCGCACCGAGTAAAGTGAGGAATCAATAAAAAACATCGATTCATTTACAATGTGCAATTATTCATAGGTCACATAATGAATCAACTGCGTGAACGTTGGTAAAAAGGTCCCTTGCAAGGGAACCCCGCGCGGTCATTTCCTTTTTCTCTCCAATGAAAATGCATAAGCAGAGCGGGCGAATGCATAAAATTTCTATCAGCTGTAACGAGCTCAATCAAAGTTCTAACGAAGGATATAGCGTGTCCGACAAATTGACTCCATTACTCGCCGGGCATGATCCTAACTCGCGCGAATTTGCCTAATGAGAAAAGCGCCGGGAATAAAGTTGCCCCTGTAATTGAATGGATTCAAAACCGGTCCATCTCTCTCTCTCTACTTCGGTCTGATGCGCGGTGGAGCATACTGGCGTCGAGTCTCTCTCCTCTCCTGCGTCTCGGCCCCAAAAACTCGGGCAACGAAACGACAGGATTGAATTTGAAATTTAACATGTATTCCGACGGCGCGACCGGAGCGAAAGGGCTGCAGGCAGCAGCCCCTTTGTATCGCCGCAACGAATGTCGAGACCCCCTCGCTGCCGCTTCTGCTGCAGCTAAAGTGAATTCCGCATAGAAATTAATTTCTGTCTTTTGCGATATAGAAAAGTAATTAATATTCATTTAAATCATAATTAAAAATCGTGAATGCAGTGTTGTACGGGATAGGTGTATAGAAATGTACTAATTTTTAATTCATCTGAAGAGAATATATAGCTAGCCAAAGAATTATTATTAAAATTCGTATCTTAATTGTGGAAAAAGAGAGATCGAAGTAGGTGATCGGAATTGGAATGAAATCGTATGTTTTCAAATATTGCAGAACTCTATTATGCTGTGCAAATAATGTAAGTATAAGATTCCAATATTCATGTATTACGCAATATATTAAGTAATAAAACCTATTTAAAAATAGTTCAATAATTATCTAAGAAATTTAAAAAATATAGTTTTAAAATTTCTAAATTATTATTAAAATTTTAAATATATATTCTTTAAATTTTATATTAGCTTTCCCATGTAAAAATGATTTACATATTTCTTCGGTTGTTGTAAGAGAACGAGTATTAATAAATATTTTAAATTTAAGACGAAACACGCGTAGACTATTGGGATTTGACATTTTGAGTGACGTCGTCTGCTGCCGAAAAGTATAAATCCCACATAGCACGATATGTTGGAGAAACGTTTCTAGAACGTTTCTTTGGAAATTTAGAAACGATTCTCTGAAAGTGGAAGAAACGTTTCAAAAACGTTTTAGAAACCTTGAAATGTCCGCTTTTGGTGTCTCAGGAAACGTTTTAGAACCTTTTGTAAAATTTTTCTTATACGTATGTGAATTATAAAGTTCCTTTGGTCACGTTGCAGAAACGTTTCAGAAACGGTTCACGTAAAACCTTGAAAAGAAAACCTTTAAAATCGACGAATAAATTTTAAAGTTTAGGGCTCGATGCCCGTGGGTCGTATCATCCGGATAGTAACACCTAAAATTCGCACCACGACCCTTTTTAAAATAATTTAAGCACATTTATTTCAAGGTTTCACGGGAACCGTTTCTGAAACGTTTCTGCAACGTTGCCAAAGAAACTTTATAATTCATATACGTATAAGAAACATTTTACAAACGTTTCTAAAACG
>UELU01138318.1:0-10404 GCA_900490025.1 Megastigmus dorsalis | reverse complement strand
GTAGTATACTGAAATGTTCCATACTGTGCTGAAATGTGCTATTTTGTGCTGAAATGTGCCGAATTGTGCAAAAATGTGCATAACTGTGCTGAAATGTGCATAACTGTGCTGCAATGTGTGTATAGCTGTGCTAAATTGTGTGTAAATGTGCGTAAATGTACAAAAATTTCAACAAAAACTTTCTTGCTTCGAAACTGTTTTGTGGCTAACTGTGTTAAATTGTGTCAAAATGTGTCAAAATGTACGAAAATGTGCACAAATGTGCGAAAATGTGCGAAAATGTGCCAAATGTTCCAATTGTATATACCTGGACACACTTTTGGCACATTTTCGCACATTTAGGCACATTTTAGCACATTTTCGCACATTTCAACACAATTCATCACAAAAATTATTTCGACTAGGGAAGTTTTCGTATTTTTCTGTTTCATAAAATCTGAATTATCTGTAATGTATAATTAATGCTACGGATATACGCACACGAATAGGACAATAAAAACAAAACATTGCGAAATAATAAGATTGAAAGAATGTCCTTATCTATTGCATAGCTTTCGTGATTAAAATTATTATTCGCGATGAATTACTAAATGTCGAATAATCTATCAGTGACTTATTACATATTCAGAATATTCAATAAATCACTACTTTCAGACAATCAAGCTTAAAAACATAGTTGTACGATTTACTTCTGTTTAAACAACTGTAATTGAGTATTTTTCTTTTAATTTGTGTTGACGCGTGAAAAACATGTTTATTTGATTAACTGAAAAATACAAAATACAGGGAAAGTATTTTAGCATAAACATACTAAAACATGAAACGAATAAATATCTTAACATTAATTCTAAAAGAATTTAAAAAAATTTCTTACACATAAATTTTAGAATGTACCTATACAGTTTAAACTATATCACGACAAATATGATATTTATTGATAATGATTTGATATTTTAGAAACTGAAATAAAAAACATATGGAAGAAAATTTTAACAACCTGCAATTCATATCTATATTGTACATAATTTAATTCCATGCTACAATTCAAAGTAGGTAAATATTAAAAAAATAACTATTGTTTTAATGTTGAATGGAAAATATGCAAATATTTTACTTGGGAAGTTTTACGTGCTTCTTTAAATATACCTCGATATTCTTGGAATATAATGAATTTAGAAAATGACGAGTTATGCAACCAATTTGGTAAATATTAACTTTTTATAATAATTTAAGTTAAATAATTAATTATAGGGTTGCATATGAATTTTCCACATGAATGAAAAGAGAGTTAGGTACAGTAAGTAAGTAAGTAAGTTAGGCATAGTAATATCGATAGCTTCAAATTCAACCATTCAAATTTACAGATATTCATTAGATTGTTACTGTATTTTTAAAATTCAAATCATAAAGCTGAATGAGTGGATATACAAGTAAATGTGTCAAAAGTCAATAATATCACGCATGTTAAACACATCGATAATATTTATTAGGTTCACATGGCTTAAAATGTCGCATTCGTATGCTTATCGGTGTAGAATCCAAAGCAAAGAGCGGGCGAATGTTCATGGGAGATAAAAGCCAAACACGTGTTCCACATATATACATTCCTTATCCGCGCATAGATTTGCTCTACCGGTATCCAACTTTGACAAAGATCGGTATAGGATAATAAAAGGGGGTCAGACTTACTCTCCTTGTCAGCGAGAGGCGGTGTAAGCAGATCGTTGAGATCGGTCCTCTGGGTGGCAGCGTAAGCCAGTCCCAAGCCCAGGATAGCGCCTATCCTTAGATTCTGACTAGGCGACATGACGTGCTCGCTTAACAGTGCCAGTGCCGGCTCGCACTCGTTACGCACGCCGCAATTGACGATGCCGATCGCCAGTAGGGCGCCCGATCTTACGAGCTCGTCCGTAGCGTACAGGAATCTGTTCGATAGGCAATAAGGAAGGGAAATTTATCGACTTCGGATAGGGATGGTTTATTATAATTGTTACATGATTATAGTAAATTTTAAGATAATACTCATTCTTAATATAACTCTTTTCTCTGCGTAAAGGTTAACTATACAAATGCATTTTAAGTAACATTTTGTTGTTCACGATTCCTTTTCAAGTTGAAGCTATTGATTAAATGGATGAATCAGAAAATTATTCTACAAATTTCCGATTTTCGTTAGTTATAATAGGGCTGCTCAATTATTTCCTTGTAAACACGGTTTTTACCATGAGTTTGATTGTGGTCGAGTCGATGAAGTGTCGAATAACTAATCAGTGTACACAGTTTCAGTGGTTTAAACTTTTAATCCCGAAATTCAGGTAAGTTTTACTGTTTATAAAACTGTGTTAACTCTATGCATAATATGTATTTACTTTACTATAACGCTTTTGTAAATTCTATGTACAAAATGATTGTACAGACTTGTACTATTATTTTAGGTAAATATGTGACGTTTTATGAACAGCTTGTGTCTGTTATAGGAAATTCTGGAATTAATGAATTTTATTCGATTTTGCGGAAAAAATCGATGTTTTGTCAGAGGCAAGAATCATCGTCGAAGTTCCATCTGTTAATGATTCATTATAACGTCGATAGTATCATCATTTGTCACGGGTAATTTTTTTATTAGAAGTTGGTGCATTATTTGTTACTTTATAACAAACTAAACAATATTATTGTTATGTATAATATGAGTGTACGGTTGACCCAATTTAAATAAAGATTCATACTAAAATATTCTATACCCGTAAGTACAGGTTTAACAAGAAACAGCGAAGCAATTTACTGATTTATATACTGGCATTCTTCCCAAATTTTGACAGTTTTCTTAATTTATGTACAATTAATTTACGTACTTATCGATAGGCACGAGTCCCCCGTCGACATCCCACAAATGAATGAGACCTAGTGACGCTGTCGCTGATAACATTGCGTGGTCCTGAATAAAGTAATCGGGCATCGATTCAATGAACATTAGATTACCAAAACTTTGTTTATAAACACACCGTAGAATCACTCCGTCACTGATTAGTACCAAGTGACGTTAAACAAAAATATTGGGCCTAAAAATTAATGAATTAAAATTGTAACAACAATTATTTTACAAAACAGTAAAGCTCAATCGACCAGAACCCAATTTATGATAACTTTTTTCACTAAAATCAGTGTATTTAGTCAATCATGATAAAAATGACAATAAAAACATGGTTATTTAATGATTAAAAGTCAGTAAAAAGAAACGCAAAAGATTTTAATAAGGTATGTAATGATATTCGCATAAATTTGATCAGAAATTGGGTCTACTTAACGGATTTCTTATTTATACAAACATTGCAATGTTTCGAAGGCTTATTAAAAGGAAACATACCTTCCTCACCATGCTTTTATAAATTGCGCTTATTCCATAAACATTATGATATCGACCTCGAAAGTCTCACCTTGTTCTTGTAGACCCAGCATGGCTCTGTATTGCACATGAGTTTGTCCTGCCCGAAGCCTGTATGTACGAAAGCTGAGGCGAAAGTCGCTGCCAAGTTCGCCCTCGCCGAATCGTGTTCCATCATTCTGCTGTAGCCGGTCTCCAACCAGGACTTGTAGATCTCGTCGGGGGTCTTGGGCTCGAGGATGTCGAGTTCGCGCGCCAGGATATGGAAGCTGCCGTTCACGTGGCCGTTGCTCAGAATAGTCGCGATCTCGTTCGCGTCCGGAAACTCACTGTATTTCTTCAGTGGCTGATCCTGTAATTTTTTTTTGTTTTGTTGTCGGGAGATAGAATTTTTTTATTGCTCACATGATTCATTTGGTACATTTAAAGGATAAACACGGATACACTACTTGTGCATTACCTTCTGTCTGGATATAATGTAAGCTAACTGTTTCCGTACTAATGGATCCTCGCACTTGGCGAAGCACTCGGCCACCAAATTGGAATCGTGCAGCTGCATCGCGACTAAAACGGCTTTGCTGTACTCGTGAAATTTCAAGTAATGTCCTATCACTGTTTTTAGAATAAAGGGTCGTTCCAGATTCTCTCTATAATAGAACCCAAACGTAAAGATTATTTTGTTTTATAAATCTAGGGTAATCACGAGTAGTTAGGAATGATATTTTTGACAATAACAATAAATTGGCTTTTTACGTCAGATGGTAAACTAAGAACGAAAATAAATTACGTGTAATCGGCGCAGGAAGCGAGGTACAGGCAGACTCTTGAGAAATTATTCTCATCCAAGCAATCGTTTAGCAGATTCAACTGGTCAATCTCCAAGCAAAGGTCGCAAGCTTGGATTTCTGCATTGTGTTTTGTGTCGAATGCGAGAGTTTTCTTCACCAAGGGTAGAAGTTGTTTTCTATTAATCATCGTATAATAACGGTATAAGCGATATAAATTTTTCTTATTGATATTATCATCATTGGTATATTTAATCGAGTAAGTGTGGGTGAAATTTTTATTAACATTTTAACTAGATTTTCGAATTTTTAGTGCTTCTCAGTATTCAATGCGAAGTTACGATCAAACATCCAAGTTTTACAAGGAAACGATTCTTGTCAACTATAGTCAATTGTTTCGACTATTCCGATGATAATCTATTCTCGAGGGGAATCTATTTTCACTCGACCCATCATTTTTCCACAAACTCCAATCATTTTCACGTACGCTAGACAGACTCTTTGACATTTTTTACACCACTGCAGATAGAAGAATAAAATAAAGTTTCTTTTCCGTTGTCAGCAAGCTACTCGCGTTAATTGTCGCTGCAGCATAGGGTACTTTTTTACGATAACCGGTATACCTATATAGTAGAAACGAAAGAGAAATGGCTCACGTGATTCGTTCCTCCTGGTTGAGGGGCGCAGTCGACCATTCCTCGATGATCTCCATCTCGAGTCGTTGGACGTACTCGTGGCCCCAGTCGCCGGGATTGGCCAAAGTACCACGTAGACAGTACTCGAGGCACTCGCGCGAATCCACGGACGCACCAGCCAGTGCCAGGACGCTGATTATATCGGCCAGCCGCATCTTAACCTTCGGATCCATGTCCGCCGTCTTCTCGTACGCTTCCTTTAGCGAAGCGTACGAGTCCTTGAGATATTTCAGGGGCTTTGGTACAGCCGTCATCGATGTCGTCGAGGTGCGCATCAGCTTACGCAGACTCGACAGGGCTGACGGCACCGATTTGTTCTTCTGCAAGAGTAGTTTTTCCGTTGGATTTTTGCGGGAAACGACTGATTTCGCAAAAGAAATAACGAAATAAAGTAAAAATTCCGAAGAAGTTGGTTTGCTTACAATGACATCGTCGACGAGTTGATGAAGATCCTCTTGTAATTTTGTGTCTTCATCGCTCTGTGTTGAGATAAAGATTATTATTTAATTACATTGTCTAAGTACGAGGATGCTGACGATGGTTATGAAGGGAGCGCAAACGCACGTGATCTACAATATTTGCACTTATAGCTTTTCGCCAAGAAAATAATAAAAACAAATAGAGTATCAAGTGTATCGGATAGTCTTGTTTGTAATTGTGAAGTTTATTTTTTTTAATTATAACTCACCAATTCAGCTTCTTTCGCAGGATTTATTACTTTTCTCTTCTTTACATCAGTAGCCATGATAACCTTATACTTTGCACTTGATATTCATAAAAGAGAGTAATGCCGGTCAAATGCATTATACGGCTACATTCACGCGTATGGAGCGCCGACGGCGGCCTCGCACTGCTAGCGCTTATATTTGCCATATTCATTATTGAGATAGGTCAACAATCAATATTATACAATCTGTCAATTTTCATTTTGCTCGCACGTGGTGCCATTTAATAGATTATTGTTAAAATGCGGAAAAAAATTAACTTAATTTACAATCGTTCATTACTCGTTCAAAAATGCAAATGAAAGCTTATTATCTGTATTTTTGTTACGTTTTTGTATAATTTTTTAAAATATATCTTAGCCTTGCTTTAAAGACAACCATGATTTTTCATATATTACAAGGGCTCTTTGGAACTAACGCTGAGACACGTATCTTATAATTTTCGACTAAGAAACCGCAAAGGTTTATTATTCGAGTAAAATGTGTGAGATTACTCTTGTATTTGGAAAGTTCTCATTTTGTTTTTGAAAGCTATGGAAAGAATTGGAGAAAATATATTTATACTATTTTAAATCCTAGTTTTATGGGCGAGTGATCGAGCACTTGGCTCGATTGTCTTGGTTGACGATACCAATCGCCAGTAGGACACCCGATCGCGCGAAAAGTCTATGCGAGGGTATGAGAAAGGGATGGTTTGTAGATTAAGTTGGATTTTTTAGGCAGAGTTACGTTACTTTTTCGAGATTCGAAAATAATTTATAATAAAGGATGGGAAAATATTGCCGAGCAGCTTTAGTAACTGTTATGGAGCCTCTTATTATACGCATAAAAGTTAACTATAAATGCATAAATAATATCTTGTTATCCATAATCATTTTTCTGATAAAGTTGAAGTGATTGATTAATTTGACGAATCAGAAAATTATTGTAAGACCTTACGATTCTCAATCTTTATACACTGCGCGTGTTTACTTTATACTTGTACATCTTTGTAAATTCTATGTACAAAATGATTGTACAGACTTGTACTATTATTTTAGGTAAATATGTGACGTATGATGAACAGCATGTGTCTATTATAAAAAATTCTGGAACTAATAAATTTTATTCGATTTTGCGGAAAAATCGTTGTTTGGCCAGAGGCGCGTATCATCGTAGAAGTTTCTCCTGATATAATGATTCATTGTAACGCCAATGTTATCATCATTTGTCATGGGTAATTTTTTACCAGAAGTTGAAGACATGAATTTGTTACTTTTTATAGTAAATAATTATTCTAAACAGTTTGTTTTGCAAACATGCTCCCAAGCTTTATTTCTCTGAATTTTTCATTTATGTATTTTTGTTTATGTATATTTTAATTTAATGTATCCTCCAGCAACTGTGATAATGATTCGCTACTGCAACATACTTGAAAAACTTTGAAAGCTTTCTAAATAATTTACTTACATCAGTTAATTTACGTGCTTATCGATACACACGAGTCTCCCGTGAACATCCCGCAAATGAATGAGACCGAGTGACGCTGTCGCTGATTTAATCAACTTGATTCATCGCCTATATGAACATTAGAGTTTACAAACAAGAAGTAAAATTAAATCTTTATGCAGTCTTGGATTAATATTGAATGAATAATTTGTTTACAAACACTTCGCAGACCTCCATCTCTGATTAGCACCAAGTGAGAACATAAAACAACATTAGGCCAATGCATTACAATTATAACAAGTATTTTTAGATACACAAATTTTTAGACATACACCTTGTTCACCAGGCTTGCAATTTAACGTACTACAACTATCCTTATAAACTACACTTTAACAGAAAATTGATATCGCACGGTTAAAGATTCAACTTGTTCTTGTATAAACCCACCAGGTCACGGAATAACGCATGAATTTGGCTTGTCTGAAACTGGTATTCAAACGAATTCAGTCTAAAATAGAACCTATTCGTATATTTTGTTTTATAAATTTACGATAATTATGAATATTTTGTAATAATACTTTTGACAATAATAATAAATTGGCTTTTTGCTTTTGATAGTAAATTTAATTATTATCCAAGCAATCGTTTAGCCATTTTAATTGGTCGATCTCAAAGATCGCAAGCCTGTATTTCTGCTTTGTCTTTTATATTAAATGCGAGAGCTTTATTAACCAATGATAGAAGTAGTTTAATGTTAATGATTTTAAAATAATAGTATAAGCCGCATAAATCTTCTCATATGTATATATATATATATATACTATCATGTTCATCATGTGAATTGAGGTAGAATTATACATCTTTACATCTTTTAACTAAATTTTTTAAAATTCCATTGCAGAAACGCATAAATATGCAAAAATTTGTGACTTTACTTTTAACAGCTTTAGAAAAAGATACTTCATTCATTTATTCACTAAATCTTATTACTCAAAATCTTACGATGATTTACCTATTGAATTTGCATTATCGATTTTTATGATAAAATATAATTTATACTGTCAACATAATTAAATGATTTATAATGAAATAATTTATACATCAAACATAATGTGCTACGCTTTGATATGTTTGATGATTGGTATGATATAATCGTCCAATACTGACTATTTGGTAACAAGCCATACCTGTTTTCTGTGTACCAAACTATTGTCTTAAACCCATTCTTTACGTTATCTGGGAATTTTTTTTGGAGTATTCATTGTGACGTAGCGTCACAGCATATTAATTTAAGCAAATGTTTCTGAATTTTCTAATCATGCTTAAATTTAGTATATATATATGGTATTATCCGTATAAGAAGCAATTTTCTATTAGCCGTAGAGGATTAATCATTTCAAGTTTCAAGTAGTCGAGTCAGTGCAACAATTATATTTCATTGATAGTTTATTTTTTGATTTGTGCAAAATGATTTGGCGAGTCGGCATACTTTTAGTATGTCTCGTCTCATCGATTCATGGACAAAAGGTAATTCATTCTTTTAGTATTTTCTATATAGAGGTCAACAAGTTCGATCTACGACAACGCGTGAAAAGATTCACTTGTTATGATAAACATTTGTATTTATTATATTCTTTGTTTTTATTGCTCAGCTCCATGAACATATGACTCCGGAAGAGATAGAATCGATTTTCCATGTCAAGCATCATGACAGTAAGTACATTTATCACAGTATAAGCTAGATATTGATTTAAAAATATAAGGAGATCAATTAAGATAATGCAAGTGTGATTTAGGATTGAGATAAAAGTCTAATTAAATCATTTTAAAAAATTATTTAATGATTATAATAATTAAAAAGAATTATCTAATTAATTATTATTATTCACAGTCAAGGAAGTGGACTACGAAGTGGTAGAAGTATTTCACAAGCATAATGATGAGTACAGCGGAAGTAAACTTCGAAGAATAACCCCAGAGATTCGTCTAAAAGCTTTCAATCAAAGCTATTCTTTATACCTGGAGGAAAATGACCATGTGTTCTTAGGAGATAATACTCCGCTTTTTGTAGCTAAGCAGACTTCATACAGGAGTAAAAGATTGAGTTCCAATGATGGCGAATCGGACATCGAATATTCCCGTATGCAATATGTAAGTGCACTAAATTAAATAAACTATATTCTTCATTCAGTCTATAAATTTCAATATTTAATTGCAATATTTAATTATAATATTTAAATTGTAATATTTAATTATAGCCTCTACCGGGAAATTTCAAATTATACCACGATATGAAGAATAGAGCAGCTCTTACACTGCACAAGGCGAATGATAACAAAGTTCATGTCGTAAGTAATCAATGACATATTTCCTAAAAATTTACTATTAAACATATAATTACACTGCCATAAAATTACGTAATATTTCAAGAGTAACTTGATTCTGTTTAGGATGGATTAGTTGGAGACGACGTCATCATTCGAGCGCTGCCCGAACGTATACACGAGGAAGTTTTGAACAAGCATCCAAGTTTTACAAGGGCACGATTCTCGTTGAACAATATTGATCCGTTTGGCGACATTCCGTTCATCGACGATTCTGACAATAATTTATTCTCAAAAGGAGCTTTTCAATCGACCCATCATGTCGTCATAAAGTCAAACAATCAACAAGTGAATTCGCCATTTTTCCAGATAAGTGAGTGAATATTCTGATTAATTCAATATTTGTTTAGCTAGTTAAAGGCTACGCACTTTTAGATAAAACATCGATCAAATAGTAAATTCTTAAATTTTAATCAATTGATAAGTTTGCTTTTTCGAAATGTTCTATAGAACTTGTTATATATCTTGTTAAATAACAAGAATTATAAGCATGTTTCACGTGTTTAAATATATTTTAAACTTAAAATGGTACATGAATTGAGAATCTTTAAAACAACGATTTAAACTATGGAAATCCAAAATTAATTTATATACAAGAAAGTTATGCTAGATTTTGAAATTGTCAATTTTTTATGATTTTTGACCGAGTTAATAAAACATTAATTAATTAACCGATTTCAAATATTGAATGTATATATTGTTTGTTCAGTAATTATAAATCGTTCGAGAGACTTAAAAGTAAAAATTTAATTCTAATAAAATACATCGTGATTAACGGGGCTTTGCTATGAAATTGATTTTACGTATACTTTAGTTCACTAAACGGGAATCTCTTACATTTTGCAGTGATTGTATAGCCAGAACATCTTAACCCATTAACGATCAAGACCCTGAATTTTCAACATCTTTTTCAAGGCTTTTTTTCAATTAAAAAAAAGGTTTTAAAAAATTTGAAAAAGATCATATCCGACGTATTTTGAGCTGTTCTTTCGAATGGTGATACCG
>UELU01138317.1:0-45464 GCA_900490025.1 Megastigmus dorsalis | reverse complement strand
GTCTGAGCCATATAATAAATCCCACGCACTTTCTTGATTAGAATAATTCTTAATCTGGACATAATATGATGTTTCTTCAAGTGACGCATCTAACGTGTATCCGTACAAATTAATCAATTTATCACCAAACAATTCACAGTTAGTTGAAAAATTAGTCTTTGTGTAAGTATCGGAAAACGGATTATAATAATGTATTAGAATGACCTCTTCATCAATGGATGACGCGGTTATCTGCTTTTTACGTACCTTACTTCGAATGAGTTCGATTACAGAGACGTATAAGAACTTGTAATTCCAGGTAAGCTTTAAAAAATTTAAAATATTCGGGTTTCTTATTGCATTATTAATGACGAAAAGGCATTTAGGTCGAGGAGTTTTACGATTGTAATCATTTATGAAAATTATATTATCCATAAGATCTTCTGCAGATACTTCCTTCTCATTATCATCGAAAAAAAATATTTTCAAAATATTTTGTTGATAATCAGCGGATAAGTCACTTTTCATACCTCTTAAATACTGATGATTATCCGAATATAGTAAATCATCGGTATTTATAATGATTGTAGGAAACTTACTAATTATTGCCTCTATGATTTGTATTGACGATGATGAAAGACTCTTATGTGTATTTGTAATGAGAACCACATATTTTGCTACATGTAGGGTTAAGCTTTCAATTAAATTGAAAGAATTATCAGCCTTTACATTGTGATAATAGATATATAAAAATATAATGTATAATATTTTAATAGAAATCATGATTTGAAGATTAAATTTTTACTTAAAAGGATGTGTTGATATGGGTCGAGTAAAATGTATGTGTATATTGGACTAGCCGTGAAGAAACTGTTGAAGTAAATGTAAACCATGCGACTTAACATCAAATCAATATAGAAGTAGTTTATTTTTATGTTGCTAGAAAATAACTGAAAATAAGTTGTATGCTAATGTTTTTCTCTGTATTTTTAACAATATATTCCTGCGTAAATTTAGTTAACATTTTTTTCAGATATGCGTGAACTACTGTAGACCTTCATGTTAACTACAAAACATTTTTTGAAACGAGAATAAATTATTTTGTTGCGCATGTGCATACAATAGCTTACTGAAATATTTATCAAAATACAAAAGTTAATGCTAATTATTTCCTCTATGATTTGTATAGACTGTGAAGAAATATTTTCGTGTGTACTTGTAATGCATACCACATATTTTACTATATGCAGGGTTCATCTTTTAATTAAACGAAAAGTAATATCAGCACATTACGATTATAAATACATAAAAATGTAATGCATAATATTTTAATACAAAACTTTGTTAGCACCTCCGTGCAATTCACAGAGATTTTCGATGTAATGACGAAAGTTTCGCAAATAAATATTGCTGTGAAATGTGGATAGAATTTCATGGAAATCAATATTTGACCTTGTAAAAAAATCTTTGATCAATTAAAATCTGGGCTTTTACCCTGAGCGTTGATTTTCTCTTACAGAGGCAAAAAACGGACTAACTCGTAGTAGTATAACGTTGTGCACTGTCTCAAAAATCACATATAACTATATACAGTTATGAGTAGTCATGTATGGTTATACATATATGGCTTCATATAATTACATATAACTTATACCACCACGTATGAATGTGCATAAGTGAAACTGAAACGTTCTGAGTTGAAAACTGAGGTAATTCCGGTCATTTTAAATTTTTTTATTTCAGCCTCTAATAAAATAAAACGTATCCTCGTCTAATTTTTTCTTGTATACATACTGATGGTAAACGCTATGAGGTATAATAATATATCCGGAGGTCCCTGTTTTGAGCACAAATCTTGGCCGATTGACACAAGCACTTGCATGTTGTGTGAAATATTACATGTGCATTATTAACAAATACACCGTAGACCTACGTGGCTGATTAGAACCGAGTGGGTGCATAAATAAAGCGACGTTAAAATATAAAAAAATAAAATAAATAGTAATCCTTTGGAATCAAATAAAACTATTATAAATAAAAAGATATAGCAGTCAAAGATTAAGTGACCGCCACTACCCCATTCTACCCTATAAGTTTTTTTTTCGCTCAAGAAAAAAAAATTGAATTGAGATATATTAAAATCGGTAAAATAGTTTCAGTGATATATTACGTGACATACAGATAGATCTAAAGGTCGGTTTTAAAAACAGTATATTTGCGCTCTTTGATGTTCAAAACATATGCTTTTATAATATTATTTGAAATCTTTTTTCTACCATCACAAAGCTTCCTTTAGGAGTATTGAAAATTAAACGAAAATAGTAAGAAGCGGTATATGTCAGTAACTGAACTCGAACAGCTCTCCGTGAAGTGTTGGAAAGCTTATTTAATAACTGTGTATAATTTTGTGCATTAAATGTTGAAATTATTTATTGTCGACATATGTTTAACCTTGATTTATTCAACTGTTGATCCGATGGAGCTATTAGATAACAGATTCGATTCAGTATTTGAAGATATACATTCTTTTCTGCGGCTACGTCTAATTTAATGCTTTAAAAATTATTTTTCTAAATCAAATAATTTGAATTACGGTTGTCCACGAGTAAATTTTTATTGATGTTCAATACAACGACAATTCGGCGACTATTTGGCCGCCCTTTCCAAGTCTACATAGGAGTATAATTGAAATACAGACTAGTATACGTTTCTAAATTTACAATTACACACTATATTACATACATTTTAATAAATTTATCTTATTATGTTACTTCAATACTTGCGAAGATGTACATTAGTACCAATTGGTACACGTTAAACATTAATGTATTTTTATTCAGCTAAATAATTTACCTTACTACGTTACAACAATACTCGTCAAGGTCTACATTAATGCCAATTGTTATACGTTTAGCTTTATAACATAATATGGCAAATTTATTAAAATGTATGTAATATAGTGTGTAATTGTAAATTTAGAAACATACCTATATACTAATGTGTATTTCAATTATAATCCAATGTAGATTGGGAAAGGGCGGCCAAATAGTCGCCGAATCGCCGTTGCATTGAACATCAATAAAAATTGACTCGTGGACAACCGTAATTAAAATTATTTTATATACAAAGCAACGAGTGCTTTGAAGGATAAATATTTTTCTAAATGTTTTATGAAGTTGGGAATAATAATATATAATAAATTACGAATTGTGTGCGGAACTTTATTTACATATGCAAACGTGGCATGTACATATCTTAATTCTAAGTAAATGTTGCTCAAGGCTAGTGAATATGACAACACTGAACGCGGCATTACAGTATAATTATTACGGTAACACACAATCACAGACTATACTCGGAGTGCTATAAGATATAAAAGTTTTTCACTAATCTATATATATATATTCCAAATAAAGTGCATTTATGTATATAAAAATTTGAAACAATAATTTAGCATGTATTTAATAGGAATAGCCATGGATACAAGACTGCAAAACGTGAGCTAAAATAATTTATACTAATACTAGTTAACTTCGATGGCGGAAGCTCCAATAAAAGGATTAATAGCTTCTTGAATTTTCAAAATGTAAGAAATATTTCCAACAATGTTTCTAATTAATGGCCAAATAATCTCAAGAATCAATACTAAGCATGAAATAATCAATCCTAACATAACCGCATAAAAAACTTGGATGTTTGAAGAATCCATTACATCTTTGAAATTATACATTTTATGTAAGCTGGGCACTTTCAGTTGCTTAATTTCAAACTTATTTTTATGGGCGTATGCGTAATTTCTTGTAGCCTCGGTCTCCCATTGATACATAATTCCTGCTTCAAAAAAGCGACGAAGATACGCATCAAATCGATTTCTGTATGGTGACGTTGTGGCATACAACATAGCTGTCCAACCTGAAAGTATTGGCTCCTTTACCAGATTTATGATCCACTTATGACTATCCAACGCGAAATTATTCATCAAAAATATGCCGACGTCTTTGGAGACTTCACACCCACTCACATTTGCATTACTGACAAGCAAAAGCTCCAAACACTCGTCGTCATCCTCTAAAGCAGGCACCGTGTCAGATCTCAAGAGCAGCTCTTGCATATCTTCGTCGTCAATGTCAACTAAAAAAGATTTGCTTTCATTGGTAATGGAAGGTCTGATTCCGAGTCTGTTTAAATCAGCGAATGTATTCAAATCGCGGAATGTCTCTTTAATAATGCAAAGCTGAAGAAACTGATCCAATAGTTTTGTTAACAAGTAGTTATTTAGTGCGATTAAGAATAAGAAAAAAATTCTTTCATGAGCATTGGTAGGTGGTCGGGTAACTGAGCGCCCAATTAACATGTTGATAGTGTTGTACACTGTCCATATCTTGAGATTGTGGTCGGGTAACTGAGCGCCCAATTAACATGTTGATAGTGTTGTACACTGTCCATATCTTGGTGTCAAATTTGAGAATCTTAATCGTACCAGTGATAAGTAGACCAATTAAAGTAATCTTTATTATAAGTTTCCATACTAGAGGTGATATCTCTATGTCGATAAGGCTATACTGCTTTACTATTATATGATCACTCCAAGAATATAGTAATATTCCAGGCTCCAAATCATATAAAGGCATGTGATAATCCGATCCAATAGTATAAGTCAGAGATAAATAAAAATCGATTGTTCCAACAAACGATGTATCGGTAATCTCTGCCACAGTAACGTTGAAAACATGCAAGTTTTCATCACTTGAGAGTGCACTTTTTACGTTGATAGAGAAATTGAGGTATTTACCAAGATTTCTAACAGCTTCTATGTCTGAGCCATATAATAAATCCCACGCACTTTCTTGATTAGAATAATTCTTAATCTGGACATAATATGATGTTTCTTCAAGTGACGCATCTAACGTGTATCCGTACAAATTAATCAATTTATCACCAAACAATTCACAGTTAGTTGAAAAATTAGTCTTTGTGTAAGTATCGGAAAACGGATTATAATAATGTATTAGAATGACCTCTTCATCAATCAATGACGCGGTTATCTGCTTTTTACGTACTTTACTTTGAATGAGTTCGATTACAGATACGTATAAAAACTTGTAATTCCAGCTAAGCTTTAAAAATTTTAAAATATTCGGGTTTCTTATTGCATTATTAATGATGAAAAGGCATTTTGGTCGAGGAGTTTTACTATTGTAATCATTTATGAAAATTATATTATCCATAAGATCTTCTGCAGATACTTCCTTCTCATTATCATCGAAAAAAAATATTTTCAAAACATTTTGTTGATAATCTACGGATAAGACACTTTTCATACCTCTTGAATTTTGATTATTATCCGAATATAGTAAATCATCGGTATTTATAATGATTGTAGGAAACTTACTAATTATTGCTTCTATGATTTGTATTGATGATGAAGAAAGACTTCCATGTGTATTTGTAATGAGAACCACATATTTTACTACATGTAGGGTTAAGCTTTCAATTAAATTGAAAGAATTATCAGCCTTTACATTGTGATAATAGATATATAAAAATATAATGTATAATATTTTAATAGAAATCATGATTTGTTCAAGTTTGAATTAAAATAAAGTGTGATATGTGAACCGTGTAGAAATTGTTTAAGTAAATATAAACCATTCGACTTAACATCAAATCAATATCGAATTTGTGTATTTTTATACTGGAATAAAATAACTGAAAATAAGTTTTTATTTTTGTTTTCCTCTATATTTTTAGCAATATATTTTTCCGTAAATTGAGTTGACAATTTATTCAGAATTGTTTCGGCTGCTGTAGAACTTCATGTTAGCTACAAAACACTCTTTGAAATGAGAATAATTCATTTTATTATGCATGTGCGTACAATAGCGTGACTGAAATATTTATCCAAATATAAAGGTCATTGTGAATATTTCCATAGGGAAATTTACATTAAAAAGTAATTGAAATTTCTAATGTCTTAAAATAAGAATTTTATAAAAAAAATGATTAAATAGAACATAATTATCCTCGACAATTTTATTTTTTATACAACCAATTTTAATTTGTGAAGAGAGATTATTTTACACAGTGGATGTCAAACTAGAATTACAAATAGTTTACACATTTGCCTTTACTTATATACATATTTATAAGCTTGGGCTACAATTTTTTACAACTGAATCGAATATTTGACGTATAATAGACCATGGTTCGAGTAGTGCCTAAGATGTTAGTGACAGAGTGACAGATACTTGAGATTACGGAGCTTTTTCACATTGAATCGCAATGGTATACAAATTAGCAGCGCAGCTTAGTAAGTAGGACTAAAAAATCACTGTCATTTTAAAAACTAAAATCATTTTTGGACTTAAATAATCATGGGACGAATAAAAATTAATTTTTTGACCTCCTAGAATATGATAATTCTTTTTTTTATTTTATTCTTAATCCATGGCAAAATCGTCTCAAAAATGAATATTAAATATGAAATGGGCAGACCTATTCCGAAGCCTTAAAAAATTTGAGTTTTTGATGAAGCCATAAGGTCCATGAAGTTGTTAATCTTATGCATTTTCAATTCCTTAATGTTAAATAAATCTTTATGGACATATTCGTACTGTCTCGCAGCCTCGAGTTCCCATTGTTTCATAAATGTAGCTTCGAAAAAACGGCAGAGGTACGCATCGTATCGGTTTTTGTATGGTGACGTCTTGATATAGAGCATAGTCGTCCAACCTGAAAGTAACGGCTCTTTTATGGGATTTAAGATCCATTTTTTACTGTCCAATCCAAAATTATTACTCAGAAATACACCAACAGCTTCGGATACTTGGCAACCACTCATATTTACATTGTCGTTTAGCAAAAGGGGCAGACACTCATCATCATCCACAAAAGAAGGTATCGTGTCAGACATCGTGATCAATTCTTGTAAATCTTTATCATCCATGTCAGTTAAAATAGATTTTGTTTCGTTGGGAATGGAAGGTCTGATTCCGAGCATATTTAAATCAGCTAATGTCTCAGATCGCGGAAAGCTTCTTTGATTATGGCAAACTGCAAAAAATGATCTATCAGTTTTGTGAAGAAGAGGTTATTTAGTACGATCAAGCATAAGAACAAGATTCTTTCATTTACTGTACGAGGTAGTCATGTCACTGGGTGTCCAATTAAAATTTTAAAAATGTTTAATGCTGTCCAATTATTAAGATTGAGTTTGAGGATTCTAATCGTACCAACGACAAGTAAACCAATGAAAATAAAGATCATTATGAGTTTCCATGCTAAAGGTGATATCTCCAAGTCGGTATTTCTATACTGCTTTACTATTATATGAGCGCTCCAAGGGTATAAAAATAAGCCAGGCTCCAAATCATATAAAGACATGTGATAATCTGATCCGATGTAGTAAAGCAACATTACATAAAAGTCGATGATACCAGCAAAGGATGTAACATTGAAGACTTTCAAATTCTTATTAGTTGTGAGTGCGCTTTTTACGTTGAGGAAAAAATTTAAATACTTTGCTAAATTTTTACTAGCTTCTACATCCGTACCGCGGATCAAATCCCATGAAGTTTTTGCACTAGGATCGTTCTTTATTTGCACATAATATGAGTATTTTTCAACTGCTGTATCCAAGGTGTACCCATACAAATTATACAGCTTATCAACAAATAATTCACTTGTATTCGAAAAGTTGGTTCTTGTGTAAGTATCGAAAAATGGATTATAGTAATGTAGTACTACTACCAGTTTAGAAACGGATGACACTTTTGACGAGATGATATGTATTTTAGGTACTTTGCTCTGAGTGATTTCAATTACGTATACGTGTAAGAAGTTGAAATTCCAACTAAACTTTAAAAACGACAAAATATTTATACTTCTTATTACATTAATGATAAAAAGACATTTAGGTCGAGGTAATTTACTACTGTAATCATCTAAAAAAAGTATATGATTCGTAAGTTTTTGAGTGGTTATTTCTTTTTCGTTACCATCCATAAAAAAAACTTTTAATACATCTTGTTGATAACCAAGGGACACTTTACTTTCTATATCTCTTGAATACTGATTCTTATCCGAAAATAGTAAATTATCGGTATTTATAATGATTGTAGGAAACTTACTAATTATTTCTTCTATGATTTGTATTGACGATGAAGAAAGATTCGTATGTGTATTTGTGATGAAAACCACATATTTTACTACATGTGGGGTTAAGCTTTTAATTAAATTGAAAGTAATATCAGTATTTGCATTGTAACAATAAATACATAAAAATATAATGCATAATATTTTAATAGAAATGTTTGTTTCAAGATTTAGTGTTTTCGTTTTGTGTGCCATCTTGGCAGACACAATCTAAAAGAAAGCGTAGAGACATTTCAACTAAGTAAAAAGTACCTTATGAAAAGCACAATAATAAAGAAGCGGTTTAAGAATGTTCTATATATACACTCATTTCTAAAAGTTCGCTGTTACTTAAATTGCTAATAAATATGAGCATTATAAGCTTATATTTAAGTGATTTGTGGAGAATCGTAAACTATGAAAATTTAAAATTGGATTAATGATAATAAAGTGGCATTGTATTTATAAGGGCATATTTAATGTACATTTGTAAAGAGCAATATCGCCAATATAATGCGAAATTATTGATTTAGACGACTTGTAGAGAATCTTCGGCTGAACAACATGAACTTTGTAGATTTGAAATCGGATCAATAAAAAAGTAAAAAGTCAGAGTTCGTTTGCCAAAGGAATTGTTGTTTATAGACGTAAAATATGTCCTTAAAAACAATGATGCCCTTTTTTTAGCATTGATTCAATTTGAATTTTTAAACCTCATACTGCATAGTCTAGGATTTTTCACAAATCGTCGAAATATAAATATATAATTTACATATAAATATTTATTTACAATTAAAATGAAACTAACTTTTCAAATAGACGATATATCTAGAGCATTCTATAAAGTGAGCTCGCACGAGTATACTTGCAGATATTTGAAGACTAATGCTGATTAATTATTATATTAATATTTTGCAAGTTGTGCGCCATTCTAGTAATTACAAAGAATAGCGTCTAACTTTAGAATTTAAAGAATATTCAAAATTGAAGGAAAGTATGAACTTGCGAATGTCGATAAGTATACCCGTAAGGATTATTGTTAAATACACTGAAAAGAGTCGCTTTAACATCAAATCGATATCGTACATGCGTATATTGATGTTGTAGGAAAGCAATTGATAATAAGTTTGATGTTTAATTTTGACTCTGTCTCACGATATTTTAATGAATTCTCCATAGTTATGATGCATTTACGAATTTTTAATTTCATTCATAATATTTAATAGATACAGGCACAGTAATGATCCTATGTTTTGTTATTTACATGCTACAAAGTATTCTGTTTATATTTATAAACTTGCATATAAGTACATTCTTAATGATTCAAAACTATAACAGTATGTGAAATTAATAATGAGTAATGAAAATATGGAAATATGCGTGCATAACATATTTTAACTTATTCCACAACTGCATAGGCATAGTGTGTGCTGAGCTTTCATTTGTGTACATATCGAAGATTCAAAAGTAGATAAAAACTAGTGCATTTCAACAAATTGTATAAACCTTCTGTAATAGTTTAATAGTAACGGTAGGACTTTGACACCCCGACGACTGTTCTAAAATGCTATTCAATAATATATCAAAATAAGGCTACTATAATACATTAATTCCATGTTTTCTTTAGTAGGGTAGATATCCTATATATGTAGTGAGTCTGTCTCCATCTGCATTTTATCTTATACGTAATATGTGTTTGTGATAAGCCTTTATGTTTGCTATAAAACACCTTGGAATACACTTTTTCGCTTTCGCTTCGTTCGTGCACCAAATTACATCCGTACCAGAATCCCTTGTTTCGCACACTAGTATCAAAATTTACTATTAATCTTATTCTGAATCCATGACCAAATAATCTCGGAAATTAATAGTAAAGATGAAACAGCCAGACCTATAGCAAGACCGTAAAAGATTTGAGTTTTCGATGAAGCCATAAGGTCTATGAAATTATTGATCTTATGCAAAGTGGGTAGTTTCAGTTGCTTAATGTCAAATCTATCTTTATGGTCGTAGGCGTAATTACTCCTAGCCTCGAGTTCCCATTGCTTCATAAGTCCAGCTTCAAAAAATCGACGGAGATACGCATCGAATCGATTTGCATACGGTGACGTTTTGGCGTACAGCATTGTTGTCCAACCCGTAAGTATCGGTTCTTTTAAGAAGCTTATGATCCACTTCCGATTATCTAATGCAAAATTATGCATCAGGAATATACCAATGGCTTCTGAGACTTGGCAACCATTCACGTCTGCATTGGTGTTAAGCAAATGAGTCAAACACTCGTCGTCGTCCTGTAACGCAGGTACCGTTTCAGAACTCAAGAGCAGCTCTTGCAAATCTTCGTCATCTATACTGACTAAAATAGATTTGGTTTCGTTGGTGATGGAAGGCTTGATTCCGAGTCTATTTAAATCAGCGAATGTCTTTAAATCGTGGAAAGTCTGTTTGATCATGGAAAACTGCAGAAACTGATCCAATATTTTTGTCAGCAAGACGTTATTCAGTGCGATTAAGAATAAGAAAAAAATTCTTTCATGAGCATTGGTAGGTGGTCGGGTAACTGAGCGCCCAATTAACATGTTGATAGTGTTGCACGCTGTCCATATCTTGTTGTCAAATTTGAGAATCTTAATCGTACCAATGATAAGCAGGCCAATTAAAATAATGTTTATTATGAGTTTCCATCCTATCGGTGGTATCTCAAAGTCAACTGTGCCATACTGCTTTACTATTATATGATCAGCCCAAGAATATAAGAATATGCCAGGCTCCAAATCATATATGGGCAGGTGGTAGTCTAATCCGACAGTGTAACTTAGAAGGGCATGGAAGTCGATAGTCCCAGCAAACAATGTACCGATAATATTTGCAACCGTGATGTTGAATGCTTGCAAATTTTCATTAATCGTTAGTGTGCTTTTTACACGAACAGAAAAATTGAAGTGCTTCGCTAAATGTTGAGTAGCTTCTACATCTGAGCCATACACCAAATCCCACGGAGTTTCTGCATGAGGATCATCCTTTATCCTTATATAATATGAACTTTCTTCAAGTGCCGTATCCAACGTATACCCATACAGATTGAATAGCTTATCGACGAACAATTCACTAGTAGTCGAAAAATTGGTGATTGTATAAGTATCGAAAAATGGGTTATAGTAACGCAATAGTACTCTCGATTCAGCACCGGATTGAGAGATGATTTCTTTTCTACTTTTAGTGCTTCGAATTAATTCAAGAACGGATACGTATAAGTACTTGTAACTCCAACTAAACTTTAAAAATGTCTTTATATTTATATTTTGCATTACATTATTAATGATAAAAAGGCATTTAGGTCGAGGTGTTTTACTACTATAATCATTTAAGAAAATTAGATTATTCATAAGATCTTCTACGGATACTTCCTTCTCGGTGTCTTCGAAAAAAAATACTTTCAAAACATTTTGTTGATAACCGAGTGACAAGATACTTTTTATTTTTCTTGAATATTGATTACTACTCGAAGACAATAAATCGTTGGTGTTTATAATGATTGTGGGGAACTTACTAATTATTTTTTCTATGATGTGTTCTGACATCAAAGGACGATGTTTGTGTCTGTTTATAATCACTACAATATTTTTCAACACATGTGTAGTCAAACCTTTTATTAAATTAATATTGATATCAGCTTTTACGGGGTGACAAACAATAGACATAAATATAATACATAAGATTTTAATATAATTCATAATTTGAAAATTAAATGCATTCACTCCTTGGATCACTTTAAAGGCTCAAAATGAAGTACGGAAACATTTCAATAAAAAAGTCTAACTTAAAATCTATATTGCACTGGTATATAATATTGTTTTACACTTTATTATTGAAACTGCTCCATCATATTGTTGTTATCAATTGAATTTATTTTACGAATTACATCCACATATACAAAAAACTTATAACTTATTTTAAATTCAATTTTGTAGAAGCAAAAGTTCAAATATAAATGGATTGCAGGAAGGTTTTATGCTTATTGTAAAATATTCTTTGAAATGCGAATAACACACGGAGTATGCTTATGCATGCATAGCGTGACTAAAATTATTAATCAAAAGTGAGCTAATGGAGATTAATTGAAAGTAGCTTAGCGACAAAAAAATTTATATTCTATAAGATCAATGATAATGCCATATTCAGTGCACGCTTGAAGTCATTTATTCCCAGGCAACATTTACTAGTATAATACATTATCTGCGTTTATCAAGAGTATCTAAAAATCGTATAAATATTTAGTACAAAATATGCTTAAATAGCGTATTAACCAAACGTATATTTTTTGAATAAATGTCCGACTAATATACGTTTTTTTATCCATCTAAACTTCGCATAATAAACGTATTGGTATCGATTTCTAAAATTAGTAATCGCTTAAAGTAAAGGTTTTTACTTCGTATGTTAACCATAATTAATAAACGTTTAAGAAACGTTGTCTAAACTTTGTTTATTAAACGCATTTTAATAAATTGATATTCCTTCCATATAATCGTTTAATCTTCGAATTTTATACTACAATTTTAGGCGCTTATAAAACCGGATATACATCGCGAATCCCTGCATTAAAAATCACTATATGATCTTTTCATTGTAGGCAGCCTTTACCTTTGATCGATGATTTGTAAAAATAAAAATCTGTTATACACAATTTTATTAAATTATTATTTTTATTTATTACATATACCATACAAGAGTACCGTATAAAAATCGGTGAAATCACAATAAAAATAAGGTAGTTAATTAAAACTGTTATGATCATCTTAACAAAAAAACTGTATTTACAGTAAAAATGGAAAATCAATTCTCCTATTTAAAAGATTGTGTTTGACTATATTCGATACACACATATATATATATATATATATATACATATATATATATTAAACGATATAAGCTCCGTCGGTCCCACGTATTTAAAAAACTAAACATTAATAGACACGGAAAAATATATCTAGCCATTGCTTGGTTGTTTAATTCATCGACATCAGGTGCATTCATATATATGTGAACATAAATATATATGAATTAACTATTACATTAATCTTAGGTCGTCTCATAATCTACGCTTTATTGCATAAAAAAACATGAACAATAACCTACGTTGACTTATGAAAAATTGTTTGAAAATCAAGACCAAAAGCAAAATGTATAGCTTAGTATATCAAAGTAATATTTACTTGTCCATATAGTAACATACATATACACACATCCACATACGAACAGAAACGAATGTTTTTAAGGTATATCTAAAAAATGAATAAATTGATCGTATGCTGATCAAAATATGCAATTTATTAACAGTCAAATTGTGACGTTTCGAAAGTTTCTTATTAATTTGCATACTCTGGTTCGCATGCGATCAATGTATTCATTTTCATACATAATAATGCTTATAATTCTTTCTCGTTGTAACAAAACTGAAGATGACAATATTTATCAAAATAAACCTTGTTTATTTTTCTCCTGGATTTTGAACTGTGAAAAACACATATATAAAAAATTTCCAGAACTTATTAGGACTAAAAGACGAAAACAGGTTACAGAAAATATTTACTTAAAAATAAAATTTTACGATTATCTCTAATTTATCGACATGATATTGGTTTAAATCATATTTGTTCATGTTTCCTATATATAATTTCCATTCTTTTCAATCCCATAAATAACTGTCCCCAAAATATCCACCAGGAGTTACTGCTGGGTATCCAGCCATTACTCTTTTAATCCTAATATATATAATATATTGTAACGTTAAATGTATTATAAAAAACTAATTACAATCGATTTTGTTTCAAGCTTCTATTATTATTTACATTTTAATCTGTACAGCTCGAGCTATTTCAATTAATTAAGCTGAAACTATTACTTCTATCTTCTTACACCCATCTCATCTAACATTTATTTTATTGAACTTACAGTTTCATATTAACCTTTGTTCAAGTGAGTAAAATTTGGCAGTTCTTATCGTATTTTTTTTAAAGAAAAAACCAAAACTTGAAAAAAAAATGGAAAGCATATAGGAACATTTCAAATCAAGACTATACACTCGTATAGATTAATTCATAATGGCCCAACCATTTGAACTTATGTTTACATGCTTATTTTTCTTAAATATTTTGGTATTTTTAGAACACAGCAGTTTAAATGCCTTCTCTCCTTAAATAAATATACTACTTTTTGTGAACTCTGTCGCACAACGATTTCTTTAATATATTAATCACCAATACTTAATATTTCTACTATATTATGTTAAAGGGATGATCTTTTTCTAGTATTGTCATCCAAACTTTTGATTGTTTATAACATTCACTTTGTATTTTTTTTTTCTGTTATCTATATTGCCTTGTTTTCAATTTCAATCGTAACAGTAAATAAGCCGTCAAGTCCAAGACAATGTAAAGTCCGACTAAAATCAGAGTTGAAAACCAGTAGTCCGATTGCTTCATATCCAGTGCGTCTAAAAGTTTCTTTGGCGAGGTAAAATGGCAATAATCTTCGGAGCATATCATCTTTGGCCTATCGTACCTGAGAAAAAAAAACATTTTGTTTGCGGTTAACTGTAACAAACCTTCATCTGCAATACATTTAGTTTATTTAAAAAATCTTATAATGATAAACATTAATATAAAGAGCCATTAAATTAAGGAATCCTTATAAAGAAGGATTTCAACAAAATAATTCTGTAAATATAGAATCTCTGGGCGTGCAAATAGTAACTCATATTTACCCATAAATCGCAACCATGACGCCTTCGAAGCCATACTTGAGAAAGGACATGTGAAAGAGCCAGTGCAAGTACGGATGGGCGTCGTTAAGATGCACGAAGAACCCGCTGAATATCATAAACGGCAGTATAACGAATGGTCCGAAAATCACTCCATTCTGAAAAGCAACGAAAACCAACAGTTCATTATGATTATTTTCTTTCTCATCCTCTCAAGGATTTCGTCGGTATATTAGAGCTAATCCCTGTATATCATACCCGGACTTTGAGACTAGTGCCGAGTATCAATCCAATAGACTGAGCAACGAGGCTGACGAGCAGACACATGAGAAGATAGAGACCGAGTCTCCGTAGCTCAGGTATCTGGCCGCTCATGTAGTAGACGACTAGGGCGTAAGTCGATGCTGCGGCTATTTGTACCGGCAGATCGGCCAGTTTGTTCGCCATGTAGAACGAGCGCAGCTTGTACCAGCGATTGAAGTGTTCGCGCGTTAGGACCGGCAATTCTGCTGGAACTGTAGAGAGAGATTTTGGCTTAGTTATATAGTGTCTGCATGTGTGACGAATTTGTAGAAGAGTTTTTATATATATATATATAGGTATCTGAGCTGCTATCTTAAAATAGCGCAATGATATTCCCCATGAGGACAAGCATTATTGATTTCTTTATGTCACAAGTATGTAAAACTTATTCGTTTAGTTATTTTAATGCGCGAAGAATAACGAGAATTCACTGAACACGTCATTTTGAGCTGTCCTCATCGATCTCTAGGCTTTAGCGTATCGACCAAAGAGTACGAGTTTTTAATAATCAACATTTTACAAATATTTCACTTGTACTCTACTTTATCCGAGCTTGTTGAGTAACAATTCTGAAATACACATACTATATAAGAGACGCGGTTAAGGTCTAACGAGGTGCGGTCAGTCCTTTTATCCTCTCTTCTTAACTTTTATATTTCTCATCTCGGGCGCGCATGCGGAAACCGCGGAGAGAGAGTTCGACGCTGCTTCCACGGAATATTTGAAATTTCTTCCTACTTTGAAAAAGCGTTCAGCGCTCCTAATGTTATTTCAGTTATATGCCCGCAGACTTTATAGTTTTAGACAAGTTCCGCGCAAAGCTAAACTCACCGCTCTGCGGATAAAATTGCAAAAATACATTTCCTTATTGTATACATGTATATAATATTACAGTAGTACAAATACCAATATTTTTATCATATATTTTTAACACTCGGTTAATCCATTCTGTAGTTGCAAACTATTGGTATATCTCTTTCATAGCTTTTTTGTAGTTCCGCAACCAAACTACAGATAAAATATCAATTCAATTTATTAAAAACCTTACAGTCTCGAAAAACATTTCGCAATATGAAAGAAATCGTACAGTATAAAAAGCAGTGATTAAGTACATGAAACGTCGTATAAAGTTACGCATAATTACTGTATACTGTTAGTAAAATTTTCCTTAGCATTAAACGAAACATAAAAAGCTCATTACCTTTCCATACAAATTTCATGCACTATTGTATTATCAATTATTCATTTGATACATACAAACAAAAGCTCAAAAGGGTTTTAAATTAATAGAATCACTTACACGTAATGAGAGTGGCACTGAAAGCGCTGAACATGAGGAACATCATGCTGAAGAAGAGCAAACTGAAGTTGTTGAGTGCGTGCGCGGCGTCCTGGCCAATTTTGTAAAACATCGTGCCGACAAGAAGTGCAATCACGAGGTGCATCGTTAAGCGTGTGAACGTGAGAACCTAGAAAAAAAAAAAAGGGGGAAAAGTGCTGCTTTCGTACATTCGCGCTTTTTCATTTCTCGGCGCGATTTCTCGCTCTCTCTAATTTCTCGCGGGGCCTTTTACGATTCCTTGTAGCATGTGTACCGCTATTTGTTGCATGTACACCACGATTAAATGCAACGGGAGCTTGCGAGCGAGACAATGACGGAGTTTGATAGATGCGGGATTCTTTGAAAATTGCTCTTTGAATCGCTCGGAACGTCGATGGCTTTTGTATAGTGTATGCGAAATGCGCGGTGTTTAACAGAATGTTTCTGCGCGTCTTTCGTTCTGCTTTGAGTTTATTAGTTTTCTGTGGCTGGATAGTAGGTACGTAACTTCTATACTGTATGTGCTTAACAAATTTCTTTGGCGGCAATATTCTGCGCGCCATCGTGTTAAACTGTAAATCTCAGATACTGTGAAGTATTTGAAGAATGTATAGAAAAAACTTTGGCATTCTATCGTCGATTCAATTCTCATTTTTACTTTGTTCGAAATCAGATTTTTATAAATAAAACATTTTTTTTTTTTTTTTTTTAAAGTATAGAATCTAATAGAAATTCAGTATTAAAGTGTATGCGTTGACTATAACTAATTCCATTTACATAGAAGATATAAAGATAAAGGCCTATGAACAAAGTACGGAATTAAACTCAATGCAAACACTCGAAGCGCTATGTACAAAGCTCAGCGATTTGTTACAGATGCATTAGGGTTCGATCAAAAAAGCCAAGACAACTATCGCAACTGTTTCTCCATCCATACATTTCACCGAAAGACAATCGGCTCTCGTATATGCTCACCCTGTCTCTAGAGAGCCTGAGCGCATTGCGCCTCAATAGAACGCCCAACTGCCTCCAGGAGCCAGTCGCGTAATAGGCCTCGCCCTCGACCTCGCACTCGTAGAATATCGGCGTAGTCGGCAGCGATATCCTCGGTACCAATTCCTGCAATATCTTCCTATCCAATGGAGCACCGCGCCACAGTTCGCCCCTATCGTTCTCCGTCGATCTGATCAGCCGTGGCAAGTGATCGCCGTAATCCCCGTTCACTATCTCCAGCACTGAAAGAGTAACCGTCCTCCATAAAAGTACACAGACAGGAACCAAAGTGCGCAATCGACGAGGGCTAAATGTGGATAATACTGACGAAAATCGGCTGGATTGTGATATGTGGGACAGTGTAAGTCGAGGCTGCCGAGGAAGCTGACGAGGTTGCGCGTACCACCGGCGTAGACGCATTGGCCATCTACCACCACGTAGAGATGGTCGATCATGTCCAATAGGGTGGCGCTCGGCTGGTGGATAGTGCAGACCACCGTACGGCCCTCGCGCGCCAACAATTTCAGCAGCTCCATGCACTGTCGCGACGTCACGCTGTCCAGGCCACTGTTCCAACGCGTTTTCATTTCGTTATTATAGGACATTTTTAATTCAATTTGGTATTTTTTCTTATTGGTTGTGTGTATACCTCGTAGGCTCGTCGAAGAACATGATCGGAGGATTGCTTATTAATTCTAATGCTATGGCCAGTCTCTTTTTTTGTCCCCCGCTTAGTTTGCCGGCGCACGTCGATCGTACCCCGTCCAAGCCCATTTCTCGCAATATAGCATCTACCTAAAATTTTAAGAGTCGTCGGTATTATCATTTTGCCGCTATCGAAATTGATGTAATTGTCTTTCTAGACAATCGAATAATATTTTATAGATAAGGAAGAAGAATAGAAGAGTTTTCAATCGTGCATGTTGCGACGCCTGGATGTGGATAAACATTCCCTACTGCCGTGTAAAGCGTAACGTCTACTTCCAGGCGTCACTTTTGTTTCACTCTTCTAATGTACACTTTCATCAATGATCTCCCTTTGAAAGTTATTAGTATTGATAGATAATAAATGAAATCAATTGAAATTTGTTAAATTTTAATATCAGTGATAGATTTGTTGTGGTAGTTTTCTTAAAAATGATAGTATTATTAGTAGAATAAATGTTATTTCCACGATTACTTTAATCTATTCGAACCCGGCGTTCATTGAAATGGACAGATATAATATTGATCTTTGTAGATTGGCATACAAGCCAAAAAAACTCAAAACTTTAAGAACGAAATAGAAAATAATTTTGTTATAAAAATCGACTTGCGAATGACCGTAAATCAATCTATAATTGTATTCAGAATATTTCCTCATAGGGGACAATTTCGAGTCAACTTTTTCAAAACATCTCACCCGACAACATTTATCGCGTCTTCGTAAAAAAGCCACAAAAGCAATTATAATCATCACATAAAAAGAGAAATCTCTGCAATTCCTCCAGAGGCCGAAGAAAAGGAAAATTAACCAACAGCGCCGTTTGCATTTATTCATGACTTTTTTTCCCCCCCGACGTTCAGAGGATAAAAGACAAAGGCAGGATAATATAAAAGTCATTACGCCTTGTCGCTTGGCGTCGCGCGAAGTTTCGAGCTTGAAGTCGGCCGCGATGTGCATGACTTCCTGGACCGTGAGCAGTGGCTGCAAGTTGTCGTCCTGCATTATGTAGGCGGAGGAGCGTCTGAATGCCGACAGATCTCGCGTCCTCCCGTTCACCGACACGTCGCCGCTCACTCCTGATGTTCTGAAACAATCGGAAGAAACGATCATTTTCCATGGCATGTTGGTACTTAATACGAAATTATATCTTCAAGTTGGCGGACATGTCTATGATGATATCTCATACAGATATTCTCTCTCGATCTTTAGACTATCGGGATTTGAGGTGTCAAAACGTCGTTTAACAAACGCTCCAACTGGAGTCATGTATCATGCACCAACTATATATAAAAAGTTCCTATCACCAAAAAATATTTTACAATTTCGTTATGTATTCACTATGAATACTACAAGAATTCATATAAGAATGTATAACGACGCAACATACTAACAAGTGCATAAAAAGTATATATTAAGAATACTTTTGTCATTCATTTTGTACTTGTTTTGAGTTATTTATGAATCATTTTTACATTTCAATGGCAGATCAAAAAAAGTATTCATGAAGAATATATTTTATGCCCATTTATTCTTCATTTATTGTATAAACAAATATATAAGTATATTATAACTTATATAAAGTATAGAATAACTTATTCTATACTTTATAAATAATTATTAAATAATTAATAAAAAATGAATTTTTTATGAACAATAAATGAATATATTTAGTAATTATTTATGAATACATTTTCCACAATATGTGATTAGTCAGAGTATTCAAACTGAATTCAAATCTACTGACATTTACTGATTAATTAATGAACTCTTATTGAAGAAAATGAGAAGTTTTTTTATATTAATTTAGAATTCATAGCGTATTCATTTTAAAGTCTTGAATACATTTTGAATTCTATTTGAATTCTCACACATGAATTTAAAAAGAATGCATATTGCTGAGCTCTTTCCGAACACTTTTTAAAAAAGTGTGCCGTCTGGGTAATATATTTTTAATATATTTTTGGTTGGTCCTACCTATCTATTGTTTTTAATATATTTAAAAGTCGTTATAAAAAGTAGCAATACCTTTATTCCATCAATAAAATTGAAATAAATTTACAATGTTTGGGGAATATAAACTTCAGAGAGTCGGAAAGATTTCAAAGGGAATAATGAATATACAGTGATGAATGCAATTTCCTGAAAAGAATCAATACAAAGCCTATCAAATCATACAATAGTATTGGTATAAAACACTTATGTCACATTAGCAAAATTACACATATTTTTGAAAGTATAGTGAAAAAGAAGAACATAAACAAATAGAACTAATAAACGAAGAAACAATGAAAAAAAATCCGTCGATTTATTCGATAAGAAAAGCACTTATCAATTCTTGGGCATGAATGTAGATAAAGAACAACAATGTTGCCAATATTAAAACTGTCATCGTGATTGAAAAGATGCTAAGTGTAGTAAATTTCTGCGACAGCATATAGACTAATTGGCCTTCGCTACTTAAATAAAAATATATCTTGTTTATAACAAAGGAGATAATGTATTTTTAAATGTCCATTACTCCTATGTAAACCTCGTCGAAAATTAATAATAATAATATATACTTGAAATTGAACAAGCTTCGAAAGTTTCTAATTGCTAACTTTAGGAGTTATCGAGACAAGAGCCAGTAAAACATTATCAAGAAGTGAAGGTTATTTCTTTGCCAATAAAAGATTTTTATCGGGCCTTCTCGATTAAATTGATATGTTAATCATTATTTGATAATTAATGCTTTATATTTTAATAAATGACGATAGTTGGGAGTACTTGTAAGTTCTCCACCTTTGATCTTCAGTTCTGATAAAAAAAGAAGTTTGTATGCGATCAGAATTGCTTGGTCATATCTTAAGCCTAATTCTAATATAGAGAATTGGAATGTGGAAAATGACGTCGATAAAACTTACGTGAATCCGGCTAAAATATCCATCAACGAAGATTTTCCAGCTCCCGATGGTCCCATAATGGCTGTGAGTTCACCAGGTCGGAAGTCGCCATTTAGATTCGATAGTATTTTTTTTCTTTCTGAAAATCATGAAACATTGACATTAAGGATTTCAGTGAATATTGATTTATAAAGACGTGTATTATAGTTTTTGTGCATCTTAATTTTAAAATGACATTCGTAGTTTTTTTGATTAGCATAATATCTTCATCTGCAGTAAAAAGCTTTAAGCATGTTCATTTTTATTTCACAATTTTTGTATGAACCAATGTTAAACTGATCGAAGTTTTAATTTAAAATAGAAAAATTCATTAAGTATTTACCTATAAATTAAAATCAGTTCACATAATAAATAAAGAAATGAATATCAAAAAATAATCGGATAGGTAGATCAGTTTCAATACATTTATTAATTTAATAACAAACTGTGTCTTAAAATATACACTTTCAAAAGAATTATTCTCTGCAATTCTAGTATTAACTTGAGATCCAAAAGTATACCTATTATCGGACAATTTATAAGCTACAAAAGAAATATTCGATGAAAGATGCCACTAAAAATAGTGCATTAAAAATATACATAGTTTGAGTGAACGATAATTAAAGTGAGTTATAACAGTATCGCTATCTTTTATCCATATTACTCATACAAGCTGTAAATCGGTTAGACGATTAGAAATCCAGAGTCATCAAAGATAACTAAGATGGAGCAATAAACTGGCGTAATTAGTGCTCGCGCACTCGCAGGCCCCTCGTTTTAATTGAAAGAAAAATCAACAAGTCTTAATTTCGATCTAGAAACCGAGTGCAACATCAATCCCTAAACTGCAAACAATCGAGTGCATTTCGATAAATCGTGCGCAACGCGCCAAATTCCCTCAGTTTATAATGTTTTTTTTTTGTCTTTCCGTTATCGTCATGAGCTAACTAATTAGTCGCTCGTGTATAGGAACGAGAAACAAAGAGAGAGAGAGACGCGACTCGCCGGAGATGAAGAAATTCTCATTGTGCACTCACGATAGGGTGACTCACCGAACCTTTTGCTTTTCTTACTTTGTGTCTGCGTTAACAGACGTGAATTAGTAGCGCGATAAGGTTTGAAAATTCGCATTTTGTTGCGGTGCGGAACTTACAATGTATTTCTTTCATTGAGACGCGGTGCGCGCATGACGTTATATTCACGGGTAGCGGAAAAGTCATTGGATACTTTATTACTTTGTCTAAAAGGAATACTTTTGTATCGAGTGGATACCCTTGTTATACCATAAACGACTTATTCGGGTTGTGATCGTTTAGGGAGTATAAGAGTTCGTTTTAGGCGACATTTATATCCGCGTTAATTTATTGGCATTTTAAGGACTTGACACTTTTTTCGTTAAAGGCGGGCGTATTAATATGGTCATACATTAATTATGTAGTTGAATTTTTATTATTCGTCGTTTTGAATACTAGCTTATTTAAAAAGAATGTCATGCATCAACATTACAGACTTCAAAATGTAAATTGTGTTAACACAAAAAGTCACTGGATAAAACTTTGATCTGCAATGTTAATAGCTGCGAAGAAAACTAAAATATTTTCTATATTATGAATCGTGGACAAAAGCATATTATTCTTTTGAACAGACTATTTAAGAAATTCAAACAGATAATTCATTTCAGATAAATTCGAATGCTGTACTAATCGGTATCTCAGTAGTAATATCTTTCTTCAACGATTTTCATACTGATTTGATCATAATTTGTAATTTGTAATTTATGATAAGATACTAAATAATTAATTTCAAATAAAATGTTGCTTATTCAGTAATAAAAAAAATAGTAAGACATATTTATTTTTTATCGAGGATGATTAATTTCTGTTAAATATCCGAAAAACACAGTACTGGAAGGTAAAGAATAGCGATCTCTATATACGTAAAATATGAGCTTCTTTTTTCACTGGGTCTTCCAATCAGATTACATGACGATAACAATTCGTATTCTTGTGTGACAAAATCAATTCGTTCAATATCTTCCAAACTCTAGTTCTTATTTTTACGGCAGTGTATAAATATATCTGAATATTTATTCTTATATTTAATAATTTTCTTTCTATTCAATGATCAAAGTCCATTCAGAAGTGTATCTTAATAATAAATTTAACGATTTTAAAAGAAAACTGTGCACGCGAACACTTAATCAGAGATTACGCTTGACTTGCCTATGATAATTATTTCTAATCAGTGATAAAATTAAATCCGAATCGCTGACTGTAATAGTAATGGATAGAAAAAATATAAATTATCATTGATCTCTATACGTGCAGAAATCAATTTATAAGTTTAACGTGGGTTATTTTATAGTAAAAACAGGTAAATACTTATATGTATTCTAAAAATGCAAAAAAAGTTAAAACTCCTGAATCTCATATGTTAAACATTTTTTTTTGTTCAAATGTTACACGTTTCGTACATTAGAAATCGCAACTGTTTTACTTATTCATTACATATTCGCGAATATTAGCAAAAAATTATTGTTTTTACCTACGTATTCACCAAAGAATTTGTAAAATCATTGATATACTAAGAAAGAATTTTATATAAAAAATCAGAGATTATTTTTAATCATTAACTTGATACTTTTTATTGATCGCATGTGCGAACATTGTTAAGAACATTGCTAAGCGGTCAGATACACAATGTGCATCAGAAGTATGACTAAATAATTCTTCATCAAATTTTTATTCAACGGAAGTTTCGTTTGCAGCTGTACAATTAATTATATATTTGCGAATTAATATTCTTTTAGCCATGTCTCAAATTTATACCGAGTCAAATAGAAATTGCGTTATTTTAAAAATAACATTTCTAAATCAATAAATTGAATTTCTTTTTCATAGAAATACAGAAAGTACTTTTATACTGATAAGCTCATTAATTATAATCTATAAGTGTTCTTACATCATAGCTTAACCCTATAGATAAATCGATTCTTTTAGATTGAGAATTTCATGGAATGTAAAAATAGTTAACATGTATTCGAGATATTCATTTTCAAATAGTGAAGCATGATAATTTTGTTCCATCGTAGTCGTTACGCGAAAATTTTGAAATAACATGGAGTACAAATACTGAAAGATATAGATAAGCTTCTGGTAAAATCAACTTCTGAAATTATTTGAAACTCGAGCATTGTACTCACTGTATACCAAGTGAAATCAATATCATCTTTGTTTCATTTTAAGTACCCCAATCATCTCAATATCTCAGAAAGTAAGCGAAATAGAAAAAAAAAGTTAAATACAAAAGTTGTAGGGCTCGAAAGGGGAAGTCCAATTCGCAAGTGATCTCCAAAATCACTTTGCGAGCTAGTAATTTCAAAGCCATTTCCTGGAGAAAGTTGATTTTTCAAATGGGAAACCAATACTTTCGACCTGGCAAACGGACAAAGCCCTTCAAAAATATGAAAACATCTTGAAATGCCCAACTATTATTTCATCTCGCTTACCTTTTTGACACATTCGACCGAAACCATTAAAATAAATCTCTATAAAATTGATTGATAGCTTTACTACAAAATACATTGCCTCACATTGAATGACTGAATAAGTTTACTTTGTCACGCGGAAGTTAATCTGTTTTATTCGGAAAAAAACATTCAAGTTCAGCAAAGAGAGATGTTTCACGCTACACAAAGAGCGAAAACAAAAATTCTTTCTAAGAATTATCAGCGCGATAAATGAAATCAACAGTTGTCCTTATTCAAATCTATTTTCAGCGAAAGATTCTTTTTTTTTTTTCGAAACATGTCGCCGTATAACGTAAAAGTCATGAATAAAGGGAAAAAGAAAAAGAAAATAAACGCACCTTTGGATAATAGTCCGGAGCGCACACAGTAGCTGAGCTCAGCGAACGTCAGGTTAAGCTGGTTGGTACGGAGCGGGCCTCGGGAACCATTCGATCCCGTCGACGTCGACGATGATTTTTTCTCATTGTCCTTACCCATGATCGCACTCAAATCCAGCTTGAGACTCGTCGGCCTGAGAAAACTCAGCCCCGAACTCGTCTCCTTCTTATCCGTCATACTTTACACCTATCTTTTTCTTCAATCACTGTAATATTGTATTTGGTCAGTTTCTTCTTCTTACGGCTGGCAATCGGCTGCATCGCCTACTGGCCTTTTTCGAGCCTTGCATTCTGCACTTTTTCTATGAATTCTTCCGCATTTTCAATACAGGCGCAGAAAATTCCTCGCGCACACGTGTGCGTGTAGACTCCGTTTACTGTAAGGAATTATATTTGCTTCATTATTTGTCTCACAATCGCAATGGTATAACAGCTGTGCCGAAGCTGCAACGAGTACTGCACACATACAGAGAAAAAGGATGTCTTGCATCAAACGAACCGTTTTTCACGATGTCTAGTGTATAATTTCCTCTAAGCCGACGTAACATGTTCATCGATAGATAACGAATATTTTCTTGGATTCGGTATTTTCGCGAAATACCTACCGCAACTCGAATCGGTTAGTAAATCAATTCATCAATAGCATGTCTCCTATTCAAATCCAGGTTCATTAACATCAAACGAATGCTATTTGATACAAGACATCATTTCTTCTCGGTGCACGATTGTTATATCGTGATTTCGCGTGCATTTCTCGTAACGATTCTTTCGGTAAATTAATCTTGCCGATACGACTTATCGGTATGTGCGGTAGCCGAAAAAAGTGACGGTCACAACTGTGCACCCGCGCTACGTCACACAATGGGATTATACGTGCTGGGAACATTTGAAATCAGCTAAGCATCTCGCACAAAGAGTATCTTATCCCGAAGATGACGAAAATCGCTCCATGCTTAAATGTGATTCTCCGTAAGTGTGTGCAGTAAAAGCGACCGACTCGTTGTCGAAAAAGCAGAGGCGAAAATGTGGTGCAGTGCCGTGGAAGTCGAGCTTTTGCACCCAATATGCACCGATACACGCGCGCGCGCACACACACACACACACACACACACACGTTGTACAGACGCGTGCACCCAGAGTATATGTCCCCCCGAGTTTTCCGCAATTCGTTTGTACAATCGCTCCCTCAAACTTATCACAAGAACAAGATACATATAGACTGCTCTCGTTCAAAACGATCCGTCAACATAACAAAGCCAACATTGAAGTCAATTCATCTCTATTATATCTAGACGCGATGCATTTCTCCAGTCGAGTCTTATATTAAACACACACAGTCAGAGACATTAAATGTACACACATTAAACGGTTCGCGATGAATAAATGAATAAGCGCGACAATAATGTAAAGACGCGCGCACGCGTATACCTACTCGCACTGGCGTATCAAGCACTTATATATCACGCGGCGCAAACAGAACGACGAAGGCAGACGAGAAAGAAGAAAAGGCCGAAAAGCTCGTGCGCGGTCGGGCTGCGTTTAATGTTGGATTCGGGCGATGGATCGTCCCGCGCGTGTCGACGACGACGTTACGACTGACTCGCCTGCTCGCAATAGTTTTTCCCCAGACCCCCGTCCTATCCCTATCTCTCGCTCTCTCGCACACGACACAACGCACGCTCATTGTTACACACCATTGCATATCGCTGCTTACGGAGCGACAGCGGCGGCGGCAGCAGCGGCTCATTTAGCGCTAAATCTCGGTCTATCTGTCTCCGTCTAGCGCGGCTTCTATCTCGCATACTCGAGTGTCTTTGGGAGCCAGCTGTAGATCTTTGGCGGCGATCGAGCTGCGGGTGATAGTAGAGCCGAGGTGTATCGAGGTGGACTTTTCTGGGAGCCCAGATGGCACACGAGAGGAGGGGCCGGACTCTACGTACAAGAGAGATAAGGACAAGAGGGGTATGTATCTTGAAATTTTTGTTTTCTATACCTCTCCTCGGTCTTATCGACGAACCAGCGATTTTTCAAGACACGCGAGATACGGAAAAGATGGCCTTTTCCTTTGTGTTGCAGAGGAATTTGGAGAGAAATCAATGGTTTTTTGGGGGCTGTTAATTTATGGTTGTGGCGTGTTGCTGTAGTTTGAGGGATATGAAGCGATTGATGATTGAATGATTTCAAGTGGAAGGTCTTGCTGATTCGAGTTAACTTTATCATCGATTGGACCTGAAAAGGCTCGATGATCTTTATTAGATCCTTCATATGTTATCTTTTCAATATAGGTATGGAGAATAGAATGATCGTCTAATTCGAGTTAGATTCCTTGACATACTTTGAATTTTTCTATAACATCTATCACTTGTACGAATACCAAATATCAGTTTAAAAATAATAATTTTTTAAACAAAATTGATAATTAATTACCTATCATTTATTAATGTAAGTGAATATTCACTAATCTTCAGTATTATGTAAATAAACATTAATTTAATAAATAACATAACGCATTAATTAATATTTAAAAAATAATCAGTTGAAAGATATTAAAAATATACGATTGTACCTATTTTAAAGATAAACATGGCGCTTGGGAAAATAAATGTCTCGAATCACAGACTTATATTTACACATAATTTATTGAGAATACAAGTAAAGCTTTCTTAATCAAGTATACGTAAAATACGAAATATGTCATATGAATTTATAAAATATATATTATAAATTCCTCTCTTTTCATTACGAAAAATTGAGGCAAACGTATCGCGGGTATAACGAAGTTGCGCTCAACGCCCTTCGTATCCTACATCGACTATACTTTTGCTCGTTAACAACTAAACCTATCGCTTTTGCATTTTTTTCTTTTTTAATCCAAATATCACGATTATATTCGATTAACATGTTTGTTTTTCTCGTTAGACTCGCTCTCGTTTAATCCATATCAAAAATCGCGATACTACAAAAATTAAGGCGCTCGACAATAATAGTATTTTCATCTCATGATGAGAGAATGTGTGTACATATATATATATATCTTCATAGAAAAGAAGTATTTTGTCTGCGGCAGTGCGGACAAAAAGTGTAAAAGTATCGAAATATGATCTACAGACTTATAACGGTCCTTAATATCAACAGCAGCAATAAACACTTACTCACTAACAGAGAGATTCGTTGGTGTAGATAAATATATATATAGGCTTTAAGTACCCCTAAGTTTCTTTTTCTCCAATCTTAACAGTATGAAACTTTTATGCCTTCGTTATGTTAGTTTATCCCCATTTTGTAAACGAAATTTAACAAGTCTAATATATTTTTAACTAATTTAAAAATTCCATACCTCATTGCACAATCAATTTATATTGTATAAACGCATCGAATTTGATTATGAATAAGTAATATTTATCTGAAGATCAGAAAATCTTGTACGAATGATTAAAAGAAAAAGCTCGGAAAAATTCGGGATTTATAGATTCGCCCGAATGTGACACGTGTGACCCCCACTTTACTATTTTCGATTTAAGTGCGATTTCGGCGTAAGCTCTCGACCTGCGAAATCGCCATCTCCACCTTTTTAAGAAACACAATTATAAATACGCCTCATGTAAACATCTATAATTTCTGTGTAGTCATTTTTCATTCGTAAATCACCAAACATCAATGGACAATTTTTTTTCTTCTCCGTTTACTTAATGACATCGATGCCTTTGCTCGCATACATCTTAGTGTATAATCTTAAAGTAATTCCAATATTCCTTACACTTATGTACGCATTTGTAGTACTTTCTTTAATAGACTGGGTATAATATTCGATTAACACTGGCTATTCTCAACACCGACAAATCAATTAGTTCGCCCCTCGTCGTTTTAAAGTTAAAATTAAGATTCTGAGAGCTTTATTTTGTGCACACACGAAATGATACAACGTGATCCTGCTGATAAAAACTAAACTAAGAGACTAGTGCTTTTTGCAAATTGTCATACAACTTGTCAGAATGTGTGTATCGGGACAATTTCCAATGAAGCGGTAAACCGTCATGTACGTTTTTTTTAATGTATGTACAAAATGACACGGTTATTGCGTCAATTTGCAATACGATGTGTAGTTTTAGTGCTCAAAGCTAAAAAGCCGACGGATACACATTGGAAGAACAAATTAGAAGTTGCAAGAACTTTTTACAGCGATTGCAGTGCGTTTTCATTGCAAACGTCATCTTGAAATTTATTCTAAATACTGAACCACTGGCACGAACACTGCGATATCGAAGATGGACAGTTTTTGTTTTGTTTTTCTTGATCATCGGTTAAACATTAGTAATGTGCGACCCGTACATACATTCATTAATTAATATTTACAACGATTTCGATTATTCTATCGCTGAAATATTGCGAAATCATCTATAAACATTCTTTTCCTTTGTCTGCGTTCAGCTAAATGTTTATTAAGACCCAAAGGAAAAACATTTCAGTCCATTTCTATGGTTTTTAGTTCACTTGATAGATCCTGAATTCTAGAAAAATATTTTACGTTACCAACACTACACTTTATATTTTCAAAAATAAAAAAGAATAAATAATCACGTTAAACTGTAAACCGCTTTCGTCGACCAGCCAAAGCTACTGGGATACAAAACAGAGCTCATTGTACAATTTGCGGACAACAGATCGACGGTTATGGAAAATGCAATTTATCACCCAACTCAAATCGACGACATTCTTCATCACAAACATCATTACGGCATACATTACAAAACAGAAAACAGTATATAATAATAAAACAATTAACAAAAAAATGTATCCTTACAACATCGAGCAGCTACAATAGGATAATGAATTCGCATCGTCACTCGCACTCCCAAGTTCGTTTGTATACCGAAATCGTAATAAACAATTTCCTCTCACAGCGCTCCAAAATCACACACACACACACACACACACACACACACACACGCACATATTACGAAAAGATAGAAAACGATCGTCTATCGTCGATTGAGCTTGCACCAAAGTGCACTGGCCGTGAGCAGATGCATCAGTACACCAATGCCAACGATCAGCACGAGATTGTTGACGACATTCGCTTGGACTATCTCCATCTCTTTGAGGAACTGCGTGGGCTGCATGTAGTGGCAGTAGGTGAGATCGTCGGGCTCCTGCTCGCAGTAGAGATTCGTCCGATTGTTGCCGTAGACAGTGATCAGGAGACTGTGGAAACTCGCCCGGAAGTAGGAGATGTGGAAGAGCCAGCGGAACGGACCAGGCGTGTCCATGTAACGGATGCAGAAGCCGAAGACCGAGAAGAGCACAGCGATTATCGGACCAGCGAACACTGCGATCTGAAATCATTGGCGCAATTAGTATCGTTGGTATATGAATTTTCTGTTCAGAATCTGAGCTACATATCAAACGGTCGAGACACCGGCGTCTGATTAACATGATTTTATATTACATCCAACGTAACGATTAGAGTTTAGTTATATGTCTATGTATATATATATATATTACCTTGACCGGAGTAGTTGCACCGATGAAGAAGCCCCAGGCCTGGGCGCAAAGACTCGCCGCTATGCTGACGACCATGAACATGACTATCCTCTCGGTCTCGAGGGGCTGGCCTGTGAGCCAGTAACTGACAGCGAGGTAAGTCGAGGCACAGGCCGCCTGGAAGGGCACCTCGATCAGCAGCATACTTATGTAGTAGGGCGCCAGACGGTACCAGCGATTGAAGTGCTCCCTCGTCAGTATCTGCATCTCCAGCGGGACTGCAAAGTGTAAATATTTTCTCTTAACGATATAATCTCGAGATTCGAGTACCTATTAGGTATATGTGCTATTTGAGAGATGCTTACATGCGAGAGTGACGGCCATTTTTCCGGTATAGACGATGAGAAGTAGGGAGCCGTAGAGGTAGACGTAGTTGGCGAGGACACCGTTGGCTCGGTATCCGCTGCCCATGTAGAGGTAGCCGAAGATGATGCCTATGAGCAGGTGACAGAGTAGTCGCACCACCAGCAGGAAGTAGTCGCGCTTCAGGCTCATCAGTTGGCGCTTGTAGAGGAGGTAACACTGGGCGAGGAAACCTGCTGGTGGTGGTGGCTCGTCCTTCCCACTTTCATCCCCTGTGCTGTCTAAAATATTATACGCGTGTATGTTTTAGTCTGTATTTCGGCACATCTGTTTTGGCTGAATTGAATTTTTTTTTTTAGAACTACCGCAATACCTATATTTTATTATTCTTTTGTAGTTTTTGTTATCGTTACTTTTCAATGACTAATTTAAAAATGTAGTTTTATCGAGTATCGATGTTGTTTCGTTGGCAGGTTATCGACAAAATTTATCGATTGAAATATCTACCTTATCAACTACAGGCACGCTATTTGAGTGGACCCGTCGTTTACTTGGTCGGAAGATAAACAAGATATCTGTGTAGTCGAAAACTTGAAATCTGACAGAATATCAAATGTTTTCTGTAAGATTAAATTTCAACTATTTTTCTTAAAATTTATAAATTAAATATGTTTACGTTCACGAAATCTGACAGAATATCAAATGTTTTCTGTAAGATTAAATTTCAACGTTGATCTCCACATATTAACCTTCGAAGGTGTTTTTTTTTTTTCATAATCCTTTGATTTAGATGTGGTACAGAGTAAATCTGTCAATTTTTTTGTGTAAATGCGTAAATCAATGCTTCCTTTAATATGAATATCTCTATAATATTCTTAAATAGCAAAAATTATTCACGAAATAAATTGCATAATGAAAATATTAAAATATTTTACATTCTAATAACTGACTCTTAAAGATACACGTTAAAACTCTACGAATCATGATTATTAGTTTGTATAATAAAATTTATTGTAAATTGCTAATTTTCCTATGAGCTATATTATAAACCGATCCATCGATGGTATATACAAGCATATCAATTAAAAGAACTTAATTTACGTGGCTCAGCATCAATCGAGCTTTATAAAAATATTAATATACACACCATCGAGTGTTGGCTTGACCGGTGGAGCGATCATTTTCTGGTTCTCGTAAGACTTGTCGGTCGCAGTAATAAGTTTATCGGTCGAGATGCCGTATTCGCCAATCGCCACTTCCAAAACTGTAACATACCATACATCGAACGTCAACAATTTCTCCTTCGCTCGCCATGAGTTTACATTTCAACTCAATACCGATTAAAGAGATCCAGTAAAGACTTACGAAAATCGGCAGGATTGTGATAGGGCGGACAATGGAGTCCGACTGAGGCTAGATGCGTAACGAGATTGGAGACGGGACCCCGATAGATGCAGTGGCCGTCCGCTAAGGCGTAGAGCGAGTCGAACATCTCGAATTGGAGGGCACTGGGCTGATGGATCGTGCAGACTACGGTGCGCCGTTCCATGCGCGCGAGACGCTGCAGCAGAGCTATGCACTGGCTGCAAGATGCCGAGTCCAGACCTTCGAAGCACATTTCACAATTTATATAAAAAAAAAAAACTTGTACATGATTGAGCGGATTCTTGTATAAGATAGATTAGTCTCTGCTCATCCGTGAAAGAAATTAATTTTTTTTCTCAACTCTCGTCGGACTTTCGAGATACCGATGCTGATTGTTTTAAAAATAGCGCGGACATCGTCTGTGCTTGACTCGCCAAACCGATAACGCATATAGTATTTGCACAATGAGGTGTGACTCAATTTTTTCAATTCTTTTTTTTTTTCAAACCAATCGCTAGGAAGAAAATTCAGTTCGCGATGTGTACTCCGGATGACTCTTCGACTTTATTTTCGCGGAGTTTCAGCGATGGTTCGCCGAATCGAGAGCTGCAATTATAAAAGCGGCCGAGGGAGTAAACTCACCGGTCGTGGGCTCGTCTAGGAATAATACTGAAGGATTGCTGAGCAGCTCCAAAGCGACGTCGAGCCTCTTCTTCTGTCCACCGGAAAGTTTTCCGCACAGGGTGTCGTAACAGTGACTTAATCCTAATATCTCCAAAAGTTCCAATACCTGAAACACGCACATACACAAATTCGCCAAAGGTCAGACAAAACTTATTTAATGTTTAAAAAAAATAGAAGATACACGAAGAAAAAAAAAAAAGAATCCTCGAGGAAATGGTCAAGCAAGCGCATTCTTAAGCATTACACGAACGGAGAAACGAAATGATGAAGAGTCGCTGGTGAAACGCCACTCGAATGCTTTATCAAAGTGGCGTTTCTAGGTGAGGGTCGAGAGTCGCGCGATATCGCCCCGGCTATAATTTTTATTATATACAAAGTCCGCGAGTTTCCTCAATTTGTAGTGCATCGCCTTATCAATACTCTCAGCTTGACCTATAATCAATCTCTTAGTCGCCAAGATTTATCGTTGCCAACTCCATCGGAAACCATGTACCATTGTGTATTACGCGATTGTCATCCTCGAACTCGTCTATTGACACTTGTAGCCTTCTTGTACATATGTAGGTATTCCGAGTTGACGTTCCACCGTCTAATTATCCAAATCATATACTTTGTACCGTTGAATAACTCCACGTTTGAAACATTGTACGAGCTTTGAAAAAGTTTTTTTATTCAGTTCTCGATTTGTTTTTAACAGTTTAAACTGCGAGATTTTTTACGACCGCTGCGGTTTTTGCTGAAGAAATTTACAAGTGATCGTACAATAATATTCATTGCGGCTGAAAAACATTGTGTCTGTCATTAAATATTCTCGAACATATGCTGTTATTATCTATTTTTTCTTTCGCACTCCAGAATCTATTTGAATCCCATGCAGTTCAAGGATTCGCGCGAGGCATGGATAATATTTTTTTGCCTTCTGAAAATATTGTCTCCAAATAATTTAAAAATTACACGTTTATTCAAGGCTTCCGAGTCGAGGCGAGCCCAGAAGAGCCCCCATAAATACTCAACCCTCGTAAATTCAAGGATCAGAAAGATTGACAAACACGTTGAGTGCCTAGCCCATTCTACGAGACAGAAGATTTCGCGTATACGCAATAACTCGGCGAAAATATATTTGGCCTCCATTAAGAATCTTATTAATCCGCAGAAGCTTGACGCAACAATTCATCGACAGTTTCTCTATCACCGTCGCTGCACCTTTTCAAGACTAAAGTGTGTCAGCAAAATATCTACAAACAAATCCCCGTAAAGGTTTTGATTCGAAGCGAGAAACGTAACAAAAATATTGCACACTCGTAATAAAAACAAGTCGCGAAAATTCACGGTATATAAGGTCCAAAAAAACTGAAGCACCTATAAAAATACCAACCATCGGCAGAAATTCCACATATATACCAAAGAAAAGAAACATTTCGTTAGCGCGAAATGAGCGACGCACAGTTTCTATCCGTACCGAGTAGAAAGAGTATATCGCCCTTTAAAAACAGCTGCGGAACATTGCGAAAGATGCGCGCGCGTATATAGATACACTGCCTGGATTTGCCACTCACCTTTTGAGCAATCGCGCGAATTTAATCGGAAAAAGCGAGTAGCAGTAGATCTTTCTCGAATTATACGTTATGCGCCTGCAGTTAGGCTATTCGGCTTGGGAAATCTCTTTTTATCGGCGTATATGTGTGTATACGTAGCTGCGAACGAGGTGTTTATGATTGATTAGTGGTTGAGAGAGACGTTTTCTGTGCAACCGAACTGCTCTCGACAACTTTCCAACCAGTGAATTATGTGTGGACTATAGTTGGCAGAAAAATGTTGTTGATTGGACAGATCGAAGGAAATAAGGTTGCGAGCGGGACCTTGTTAGGGAAATCTTTTGGAACGGATGTTATTAGTGTGAAGGATATATAAAGTTTACTTTTGTATAAGACTTTTATTAAACGGATTGCAATAGTATTATCGCTAATTGAAATTTATGAAAAGCGTGAAATCAAAAAACAATGTTCAAAAAAATGCGAATGATCGAAAATGTTTTACCCGAAATCGGCACCTCTTCTATCATTCATTCAAGTTAATAAAGTAAAAGATGGTAGTTCTCAACGGTAAAGAAAAGAATCAAGCGATATTCTGTTAGTGTCTCGTGGTTCATTAAATTAAACTGAGCATCGCCGCTGACTTAAGTAATTAACGCCTCGATCCGTGAGTTTGGTAAAAAGTATCGGAAAATTTATTCCCGGTCAAGCTCATAAATAATTGCACAATTGTCCAGAATTATCATACAGAATCAATTTACGTGACTAACGTATGTGCAAATTTCCTAGAATATCTATATACATACGCGCACGTTTTAGTCAGATATCAAATAAATTTTACATAATCTGTCGATACAATAACCTGTCGTTTCAATATAATAAATTACAATGATTGGACATTCCATAAGTTGAAGTTATAACTAATGAATGTGATTATTTGCCGACAAGATCATTTCAAGTTCTTATATCATATGGATAAGTAAACGTTTCGTTTCCATAAAACAATCTAAATCATAGAACAATCCTTATAATATTTATAAGATTTTATAAGATTGATTACGCTTAAAACCATTTGCCAACGTTTAAATAATTTATCACTACTACCTGCGCATTTTATTTATTGTTGGAAAAAACCTAATCTTGCATGCATGGTGAAAGTACTATTCTTGTAACCCTTTATTGATCAAAAAGCCATAATTTTTTCGGTTGCTTGAAATGCTTTCCATCAAGATTCCTCCATTAGATTTGACTAACATAGCAATGCAGTAAGGTTATAGTTCAATTTCCCGTATGAATGCCGAATTTTCCCCTATTTCTTTAGAAAAATCCATTTTCTTTAAGCTAATCGAGATTATAGTTTTCGCGTTTGTTTCCCGTCAACTCAAACCATCTAGACGACCGCAGCAAAAAGCAAATACTTTCCCATGTCAAGATAAATCAAACGACTCCGCTGAAGATCGCTCAACGAATCCTTTTCTCAAAACTTGATATTATCTTCGCGCCTCATCTACACCGCTAATAAATCAATCCTCGTTAACCTACTCCTCGTCCAAGCTACATATACCTCGAGTTAATTTCCCCGAAAAGAAAGAGGCACCTGCACGTGAGTTTCACAAGAGAAGAGAAGAGAAACAAGCTTTGCGTCATCTTTACCGCACTCGCAAACTTATAATATAATAAGCTTGTAACAAAAGTCGGAGCCGCCCGATGATAAAGCGATATTACAAATTCCACGGGCCAACAGCTCGGAAACTTTTTCTTCTTCATTCACTCGGTCCAAAACAAACGTAATTCCCTTTGGATTTTGGTGTGAAACGATGCTGATGACTATCGCGCGGTGTACTGTATATAAAATGAGAGAGCGCAGCGACCGGTTGATAGAACGTTTTACTTTTTATACGACTCTAGCTTGGCTTAATTATGCGTGCACGTATTTAATTAATACATCCCTTGCTCGAATGGAAATTCATTTTATTACAGCAAAAACCTGTACAAATCCTGCAACATTCTGCATGACAGCAAGTAAATCCGTAAGAGCGATAGGTAAGGAGTATCGATAGGCCACGAGAAATATAATGCAGTACCTGCGTGTGCTTGAAGGCAGAGCTGATGGTGCAGCCGAGTTTGAGATGGGCGGCTAGAGTCATCGCCTCGCCGACGGTTAGTTTGGTGCGCTGCATCGAATACTGCTGTATGTAGCAGGAGGTTCGACGCCACCTCTCGCTGTGCGGCACCCGCCTCTTGCCGTTCACCAGGATCTCGCCTTCCATCCCCTTCACCCTGTTGACCAACAGAAACACCAGCGAAACGTTGAAATTTCGTCGACTGTTTGTTTTGTCGAAACTTTTTTTTTCGATTATATATTTGTACAAAAATAAACTGGAGAATTTACAGTTTTTAATTTGATAATTAATCATGAGGTTGTTATACCTTAAAATCGCCTGATTATATACTTCTGATGATATGATTTAGGAATGAGATTCTATACATACTAGATTTCGGAAATTTTGCATAGTAAACGGAGAATCTTCCATTTTTCTCGATCAAAAGACAGATTGTTGCAAACATAACATTATCCCCGAGGATTTATATAAGTACATATATATATACAAGCTAAGAATGAAGAACGATTATCAGCTGGTAGGTGAGTTTCGATGTGTGGCAATAAAGCAGCAAACTCTGCGAATCGTTGTATATCATCACGTATCTTACAAATCTCTAATGATCTCTCTTACACACACACATATCCCGTGTATATAAAATAGTATCAGCGGTCAAGTTGCGCATTACTCGTATTTATACCACCTCCACATACCGTGTGCGCGAATAGAAAAATCCGCAGAAGAAACGCGAGAAAAGTGAAAAGCGATTTCTATACGCGGTCGGTGCATGTTGTGCGCGTGTTCGTGGGTATAATGCGCGTATACGGGGCCATATAACGTGGATCTATGGAATAAGCCATTGAAATTCAGCGGTGTGTCTTGCCTTTCACGTATTGGGTAGAATGAGATTTCGGCTGGTACATAATTGCCTGCGAGTCTGTGCCGCGGCTGAACCTTTTGAGTAATCGAAATTAATGAACAGTTTCATACCTGTACACCGCACTTTGGCTATTTCTTTTCGTTAATAATTAACGATTACAAAGTTGTACTTCTATTAAGTACGCGATTGCTTTGAGAAAATTAGAGTAATTACTATAGTATCGACGGTTGAATGCTCGCACAAATCACCCATATATATATATATTCATTCTCTTTTATAGAAACAAGTTTTTTCAATACTCTCGAAAAAAAAAACATCATTCTTGTCTGTAATTATTGACAACATATATGGTCAAAACAACAAAAAGACATATTTAGTTAGAAAAACAAAAAGCTATACCGAGTCTTGGAAGGAGAACACGATGTGCTTAGAAATGGCGAATCCCCGCGCGCAAAAAGCAACGCGGCCAAAGAGTTTTTCCATTGTTCTTCACGGCGGTGCATTACCTAATCGCCACAATTATTCCAGTTGAGTTTTCTCAACCTTGCCGACGCAGCATCGCCCATATCCTATTCTTTCATTTCCCAGATTTCTCTTTAGCGCCGAACGATTTTGCATCGACAAGTGTTTCTTAACATGTCGCATTGTGACCAATGTGTCCCTTCCGCTGTTTTTCTCTATCTTGCCTGCTCTAATTACAAGGCTTTTTATCCAACCGGGGAAATAGTGAGATATCATTTTGAATTAAAACCTTTCGTAATGAACATTTGAACCAAACATGTGAAGCGTATACGCGTAGCTTGTGTACAGCATGTTGTTTATTATTTTCACAAATTGAAGTCACGGTCAGTATGCAAAAATACTATATTTTTGGCGTATATACATACATACATATATTTATTTAGGACGAGTACAAATCACTCACCATGACGAAGTAGTATTATTGTTTGCCGAAGGTGTAAACACGTGTGGTAGCATTGTAATACCGAGAGTTAGAAGAAAGTTGAGATTCGGTCGTATATGTATATAAATATAACAGCTGGAATTGCACAGTATGTTTTCGGTTGCGAAATTTTCTTTTTTTTTCCAAGATTCTATTGAATTTATTAATGCGGTAAAACAGCGAGCGAGTGTGAAATTTACATAGACTTGGGCAGAATTTTTAAACGATCACGTACGTAGACTTCGTAAACCATTTTTTTTCCTCTCTTTACCTGAATTTTTCTCATATCTGCGTATTTGACAAAATTATTGTACTTTATTTATAGAGGTAGATCATGAAAATACATTCATGAGCTTTGCGTAAGGATTTGCAAAATTCGTTTCATTGAATGTTCGGAATAAATTTGGCACCTCTTGTTTGCGAATCTAAAATATGACATAGAACCCTATAACGATTTTATTTATTGTTGAATCATTTTAAGCGATTGCAGCTATTATGTATTTCATTTTTTTCAAGGTTCATTTATAATCGTTATCAACGATAATTATGAAAAAGCTACACGCGAATCATCGAACGCATTGATGTGATTGTTCCTCCAGCGGGATGAAAAAAAAAACGATAATAGCATACTATTTCAAAGCAATATCGTCCTATTTATAGATCTTGTGACAAGCAAGTCTGTTCAACAGCAAGAAAATTGGTCAACAAACTATACTTTTCATTCCTCGGCGATATCCACTTAAAATGAATTTTTCCCACACCTCGCGCCATGCTAATTCCTCCAAAACCACTCATTCTCAACAACTCGGGAATTTCCTTTCTAAAACTGTTTCAATGCTAAGCGAACATATAAAACAATACCCTTATGCGTGCAAATGCAATTAGCTAATCAATCGACTTCGTGTTACACTTTTTTCCTCACCGCGCACACGCGCGCCTGTCATTCCTTATTACACGTCTATAATATAAGCGCTTAAGTTTTTAATAATAAGCCAATGGGAAAGCTTTAATTAGACAGAGACAAAAAGGTGTACCGCGATTTGCGGCGCTGATGGACGCCGGTGTTAATTATTCAATCAAAATTATCGTTCCTCGTGAATTCTCAATCGATTAAGACACATATTGCCAGGCATGAAATCTCTTTAGGGTCGAGCGATTCGATGTGGATCGATAGTGTAGGTGTTTTTGTTCACCGTTGCGGTTTCGGCGCTGAATAGAAAATGTCTCTCGACAAAATGTTAAGTCAATAGCTTTGCAGTACGATCGTTGGACTAAATAATTTTATGGAATGTCGCATTTATTTTTAAGTGTCGTTAGTTTTAGTCGATGTCTGACACTAAGTATTTGTATCGAACTTGCTGCTGCATCTTTAAAGGTGTGCTATGAGTTCTAATGATGCGAATCATCAACTATAAAAGAAGTATTATAAAAATGGGTTTATAAAAAATTGCGGGTTCATCGTGTGAAATACGAAGCAGCCTAAAAAAATGTTTAAGTTCATTACTGTGCAATTAAATGTTATGTGGATTATTGCAAACTTTGTGTGCAATATAAATTCTTGTACTTTCTAAAACCTTACGAACAAAATTAAAGTGAAATTGGCTTTAACACGAGGCTTAGGCGTTGCAATTAATCGAAAAATTTCATTATACATTTTTCATGCTCAAATAAGCCTTTTCCCAGTTCAAATCTAATTTTATCCACTAACATCTAATAAATGACTCAATAATCCATCATTAATCGCTGATCTAGCGCATAGCCTTGCACCACATTGAGTTAATCAAAAAATTCCGCGGATAACGAAATACCTTTGTTATCTCGCACGCGATCCCTGTCCTACCTCAGAAGCGTCACTTTTCGATTATCCAAAAGTAAACATTTGTTTCGTCGAGAAAAGCCGATATTACTCAATCGAAAATCTCTAATATCAATCATTACCCACGAGATATCATAACATTGAAGGAAAAAAAAATTGATTATTACTGCCTCGATACATAACAATTTCTATTCGCTTCGATTGCGTCCCGCGGTTGTCTGCCGCAATGTAACTCGCAATTATATTGCCCACACGCACTTGCTACTACACACACACACACACACACACACACACACAACGCGCGAAAGAAATGAAAGTTATGATTTAACGTTCACGAAATTGGGTCATGCAGGAGAGCACGTATAGCCGAAATTATCGCCAAAAAACCATATATATATAAAATACCGGTATGTGTATGTATATATGGCAATTTGCGGCGTAAGACCGAGATGCCGTTGCGCGCGGGTTATTACGCAAAGGGTGCTTGAGACTCCTTTTTTTCTGCGACTTTTTTTGATTATGTTTTTTTATTGCTGTCGGTGAGCTTGATTGACAGAACGCGCGATCGGTCGCTATACTGCACTTTCGTTCAGCTTCGATTGAAGGGCATCGATTTATTTTTAAATTTATCGATACCGTTGACGCGAGTATAACAATGCATTGTTTTAATTTTATTAAGAGAAAAGGAGTAGACAAGGGTCGACTAATAAAGGAAATTACCATTAAAACGTACTTATAAGTATTTTAAGGAAAAATAAATCAATTCTAAGTTCGATAAGATCAATTAAAAACAAGATTGTTACAGATAATAGGATCGGTAAGATAAGAATTATAATTGTAGAAAAAAGGAAGTAGATATATTTTTGAACTTTACAGTTGATCAAAGATAACGCGATCGGTAAATACATGACCAATCTATTTTTTTTTTCCTTACAATATCTCTTTAACTATTCCAACGGTTCTTAACCCCCAAATCCTTTGTGATTCTACAAACCTGCAAACATATTAAAATGTGAAAACATTTCAGAAATACAACTAAACAATTTTTAAATATGCACTTTATCAAAAAACGATTAATTTTTCAGCAAAGGTGACTAAAATATTCCTAAGCACAATTATTCGTGATAAAATACTCTATATCAGTTGAATTCCACTGAATCAGTTCATTCATCATCAAATCAATCCTTTTTTCTCGCGAAAACACAGGCGATGGTCGTCACAAACTATCGATAAACGAAGCGACTATTTACGTAGGAGGGGAGAAAGAGACAAAAAGAAGCGCGACCACTTACGTAAATCCAGCGAGGACATTGAGGAGCGTCGACTTTCCGGCGCCCGATGGACCCATGATCGCCGTCAGTTCGCCGGCGCGAAATTCTCCGCTCACGCTGTGGAGAATTTCCTTCGTCACTGAAATTCAAACAGAAAATTCATCATTAAAACCAATTTGCAATCACATGCTAAGAAAATAATGATTCAACAAATCCGTTTTTAAAAAAAAGAGTATGCGCTTCTTCAGTTTTTTCATCGCTTTGCATCGTAAGATGCTCAATTTCGTTTTATATAATAAGGATTTATATAATAAGTTTTCCCCGATCGATGCAATCAATAATCGCAAAAATTATATTTTGTATTACTCGGAAGATTCATGAATATTAAAGGAATTAGCATGATAATAAAAGATGCGCACGACTATTTGTATTAGTTTCCATCAACTTCGATTTTTTCGATGAGCATTATTAACATCGACTATAGAAGATATGATTAATCGAGAGGGTTAAAAAAAATCAGCGAAATGAAAATTTCTTGCTCGTCGGGAACACACAAAAAAACTGTCCATCAATTTGTGCCTATATAGCCGCGAATAATGACAATATTTTTGTGCTTAAATCGAGGCTTAAATCTTCAATCTTCAGCTTATTTTTTATTTTTTTCTTTCAATGCGCTGGTATATAAGTACTGACAAGGTGACGCAATCGAATACGTTTATAATAAATTATGATGCCCTTGCATTTATTAAACATTTAGGTCGATGGTGACCCATTTCTGTTTTTTCTTTTTTTTTCTTTAAATACTTTACGTCACTTTGAACTATCCGAAAAATTGCATTTAACACAATCTTTATTGCGTTTAATTGATTAGATATCAAAACATTTCATAAGCTTAATCAAATTAAGCTCTTACACTTTTCGCAAGCATCATTATACAACATATTTACATATTTACATGTAAATAAATGTATTTATTAAATGACAGATAGACCGAATTTAAAAATTACAAATCTTACAATCGCAAAAAAAGCGGCGTGTAATCAGTAAAACTTCTTACCAGATCAACAAATCAACAATGTTGCGATAAATAATTGTGCCAAAGAAGAAGTGTACGCGAACCCCTAAAAAAATAAATGTTCTCGCATTCGCTGGAGAGCAATTAAATAGATCGGATCGCAAGAAATCGACGATTCATCATGTGCACATCGCACTTGATTTCCCTGGACAACTGATCAACGCCAAGCTAATATATCACCAACATGACTGCGCATAACAAAAAAAAAGACATTTTTAATCGATCAGCTCGAAAACAATAATCTACTATACGTTTCCTCATTGGTAGGCATCAGCGGCAGTAGTAGCATCAGCTCAACGCAGCATTAAAAACTTTCGGTTTTCGTGCGTTCTTGTTCGCTGACGGTTTCATCTGCAAGTCTCGTGAATTTCGGACCGACGGAGGTAAAGAGAGAAACAGATACGAGAAAGAACCATGTGAGAGTAATTTAGTAAACACAGGGAGGAGGAGGGGGGGGATAGAGCCTTGAACGGACTGAGTCGACGCATGAGCGAATATCTTTTATCGCGGAACCCGAGGCTGGAATAATTTCGTATCGTTGACTGGGGCAAAGGCAAAGAATAGCGTTTTGATAACATTTTTCGACAATGCAGTACCAAAACTCTGTTGTTATCCTTTCTGATGCTATATTGGTGTACAATATATTGAGTATGCAAGTTAATTTATTAAAATAGTACTCGACAGATTTTGACCAATAACCAGAATACTTGTCAAATCGATCCCCGTGAACAAAGGATCCTCTTATTGCAGCGTTTTAACCAAGCATTGCTGACACGGCCTCAAGCTATACCAGTCGGTGATCCGCAAAAATAGTAAACAACGCATCGTTCGCTAGTCGTTCGTCGACTATGAAAACCACCAAAAAAGCGGCCGATGACCATGAAGATAAAAGCAGCTCGCGACTTAGCTCTTAGGGGCCATTGTCCAACGCGAGTGATTTTTCGTCAAATTCCGTTCGACATGTGTAGGATATCGGCGATAGGGTGGCTCGCATTACGCGCCACTATCAAGAAATTCCTCGCCTAAGAGGGATTCGTGATGCTAAACCCCGATCCCCGTAGGCCGAGTTTCGCGCGAAGGACGAAAGTCGATCTTTTGTTTTGTTCGTTTGGGAGGGGATGCGAGAGCGGAAAATGCCACCGTCTCTTGCGTATGTTGTTCTTTTTGATTCTCTCTGGGTACGGGAGATGCTGGAAAAGTTTGACACTTCCTTTGTTACAAGCTCAAGTATTCCTATAAAATAGCGATATACAATCGAAACAATGTGCAGTTCGAGTTTGTAATACCGGTAGCGTTGATCTTATAGTCTAGCGGATGCCACGAGAAAGATTGCCTCGCTAAATTCGTATTTAACGGACTGTGATACTAAAGCTTCGCTTAGAAAATGTTATTACATACGCGCGCGCTTGCGCGAGACGAGCGAAAGCAAAGTAAAAAAAAGGCTCGACGCAACGTTCGACGCGCAGTGGTGGCGGAGTGTGTGTTCGACGATAAGGAGGAAAAGTTCAAGGTCGCCCGACCGGCACAGCACACATCATATCAATCGCGGCCATTCGTCATCTTTCTCTCGCGGGTTTCTTTCTCTGCATACCGACTCCTTATCGACGACCACAATATATGTATACGGAATAAAAAAAGAGAACTAAAGTTTTAGCGGACGTGTGTTTATCGAAGTTTCCTTGAAGCTTTTGTATTATTCGAATTTGTGATTTCTCAAATGATTCACTTTTCTATAATCTAATCGATTAAGATTTGATTTTGAACAAAATGCGTGATTCTCTGTACCACAGTTGTATACGATATGTAATTTGTAATAAATAAAAAATCTGTAATAAAAATAAAACTGTTTTCTTATTTAATTGATTGTTCTACTTCATTATTAAATGATGTATCATCCTTTTTTCCACAATCGCAAGCCATTACACTTATCACCATTGCAAAGTAGTCATAAATATTTACTAAATTTGTAATTGCAACGTAAATTTTGATTGTTAAATCGGTCGCGAAACGGTTTACGAACTAAAGTATAGAGAATTTGCCTTGCAGTGATAAGCACCAAGCTTAATAATTATTTTGCAAATTCATTAATTATCCGCGATTTTCTTTTGGACGCATTCATTATTGATTTTGCCTATCTTGCGTCAACGCAATCGACTTTATTGAAAGTTGATCTTGCTTTTTTCACTAAATCTATTCGCAGAATGGAAATCTTGAGACAGGGGATATTGAACAAGGGGATTAAATAACAAACGAATGCGGCAATTGAATCGACAAATGATTATTGACGATTAATAGTATATTATGCAACAAGTGCATAAAATGCGATTTTACGCACGAGTAGCTAGTCGGTCGCTACGTGTGTGTGAAACGTACACACGTGTTATATACGATATTTTTTGACATAGTTTGCGTAAAATTTACATGAGATTGAAATAAATATTAAATACTGATAAAGAAACTGCGATCTAATATACTAGGAACGGGCGATGAGGGACAGGAGGTGGGGCAGGTCCAGGGCCGCAGGTCCAGGTGGGGGTGCAAGGGGCAAAGCCACCGCTAAAAAATACTCAGATAAAAGAATTAATAATTATTATGAACAAAGTAATCAAATTTATTCGACGCGAAATGTATACAATACACTTTCTGTACACGGAGAAAAAGGATGTAGCAATATTTATGATGAATATACGAAAAATTACTATGTTGCGTACCAAAGCTGTGATATACTCATTTTATGGAGATTTTTCTTATATTCATAACAAATATTACTATGGACATAGTAATTTTGGCTATAAATTTCTATAAAAATTGCTATGTTGAATAGTAATTTTTGCTATGAACATAAGAAAAATCTCCATAAAATGAGTATATCACAGCTTTGGTACGCAACATAGTAATTTTTCGTATATTCATCATAAATATTGCTA
>UELU01138316.1:0-17751 GCA_900490025.1 Megastigmus dorsalis | reverse complement strand
AGAGTTCCAAAAGCGCGCATATTGAACCTGAAAAGATCGCATACCAGTTTCCGTGCGCACTCTTGGCACTGAGAGTTCTTGTGCAACACCCCTGCTAGTGCTCCTGGACTGATGTTTGTTGAAAAATGCCGCTAAATAAGTTGGCTCATTAAGCCGAAGGATTTTATACATAAGGATGGCGGCAAAATACATCCTCCGACTGTCAACGCGCAATCAGCCCAGCTACTTTCTATAGGGGTGACATATCAACGTCTGGCAATCCCATTGTAACCAAATCATTAACATATTTACGAGAACCAAACAAAATTGCTTTAGTCTTGCCAGAGTTGAGACGGAGGGACAAGCGCTCGGCCCACTCGGACACCAATCGTGCCGCATCAAACAGGCAAGCTGCTCCCTCCAGAAGTTTATCTGCAGGTGTTTGAATGTAAATTTGGAGGTCATCAGCATATAGTATGTGCCTGACCGTCCCACGATCAAAGAGGTCTGTCAGGTCATTGATATAGAGACTGAATGAGTCGAGCATCGACGACTGGGCCAAGCCACGGCTCGGCGATCCCGAACAGATGATAGGACGGATTATCGCGAAGAAATTGACGGACTTGCTCAACGTGAGCTCTAATAGAATTCACGTTGAGAAAGCCAGCTCGCAGTCCTCCTGACCAAGAATCTGCGACCACTATGTCAGCCGTATCTGAAGCCAAGAGTAGACGCTAATTGCTTTAAACTTAAAAATTCTCTGTATACTTCCGGTTGTAACAATTCGTTGATGTAGATCTTACGATCTGGTAATCGGCTCATAGACTCAGAGCCAAGAGGAGATGACTTGATATCCTTGGTGGTGAGGTAGTTGTTGGAGTGAGAGCGCTTTCCGCGTAAAATATCAAAAACACGCTTTTTGCTGGCAAGGCGAACCGCACAAGACGGTGGTCGCCTCGATCTCGAAACCGCGCCACTTCCAGGCTCCTCCCCCCGCCCGCCGCTCACTTCACGAGGCTGCAGCACGCGGGCACCATCGACTTCCTCCCTCTCAAGAGTAGGGAGGACAGTGCTGAGCACTGCAAAAGCAACACTTTCAAAGATTACAAAAGTAATGCGGCTAAAAGCCTCAGAGTGCAATATACTACATAATCTTATCATAATCAGTTTTTGTGAGAATCAGTCTTAGTTAGTCAGCCTTTTTCTTTCCATGATATCACAGCCTCAGAATAAATATAGTTAACAATCTTACATTTCAATACATTAAGTAGTAATATCACAGAGCGTCATAAATAAAATAATACAAATAAACGTAATGCAAAAATAATTCGGTATATATCTATCAGTCATGAGGTAAAATTCAGATTCATTCATCCCACTTTTTAAAAAATACACTCATACTTTTTAAAAAAAGGTATATGGGACAGGCAAAATAAATTAATAACAAAAATTAAGGTCTGACCAAAAAGTGTGACGTGTAAGTCTATATAACCGAATATAATCAATCAATGAGCCTCAAGTGCAGCCCACAAAGGGAGGGGTTAAGCATCAAGGCCAAAAAGGTGTTCATAGATCGCCAACCTTGAAACCGCGCAAAGTTGGTAGGTTGTGCAGAGAGCCCGGGAGAGAGTTCCAAAAGCGCACACATCGCACCTGAAAGGATCTCATTCCAGTTTCCGTATGCACTCCTCGTAACGAGAGTTCTTGTGCATCACCCCTGCTAGTGCCCCTGGACTGGTGCTTATGAAAAAATGCCGCTAAGTGCTCAGGCTTTTTGAATCGAAGGACTTTATGCAATAATTGGCATCAAAATACATCCTCCGACTGTTTACGCGCAAACAGCCCAGTTGCTTTCTATAGGGGGTGATGTGCTCGTCACTCCTAACATCATAAATATATCTCACACATGCAATACTCAGTCTCTGTAGCCATATTCTCTGTTCATCAGACGCATCAAGACAAACTACAGCGTAGTTATCAAGATGGGGTAAGACTAAGGCTTCAACCAGTCGTCTGCGAGGACATGCCCTTATAAACCGCAGGCTGTAAAGAGCTTTGTTGCCTTTTTTACTTATAGAATCAAGCTGCGGTTTCCACGTCAATTTTCTGACTAATGTAACACCGAGACTAACAATGGTGTCGGAAAAAGGCACGAGCGTTGCACCCACCATGTCAATGTTTGGCAATCCCTCTGTGACAAAATCATTGACATAGTTTCGTGAACCAAATAAAAGTGCTTTGGTCGTGCCAGTATTGAGACCGAGGGACAAGGGCTCGGCCTACATCGACACCAATTGCGCCGCATCAGACAGGTGAGCTACTCCTTCGAGGAGTTACTCATTGTCAGCAGGTATTTGAATGTAAATCTGGAGGTCATCGGCATATAGCATGTGCTTAACTAACCCATCGACAAAGAGGTCTTTAAGGTCGTTGATATAGAGACTCAAGAGCAAAGGCCCGAGGCCGACCTCTGTGGTACACCTAAATTTGTTTCAACCCACAAGGCACGACCATCTTTAGATAAAATGCGCTATGCACGGCCTTGTACATAAGATTTAATCCATCGGAGTGCGTCTTGAAGGAGAGATGGTGTCAAATGCCGTACTGAAGTCAAAGAGCAACAGCAAGCTTATTATCCTTTTATCAATGCCAATATGTATATCGTCTGTGAGTTAAATGAGGGCTGTCTGGATACTGTGATGCTTGAAAAGGATCAAGAATGCCGCTTGCAGCGAGATACTCCGTTATTTGGGAGTATGCAATATTCTCAAGTACCTTGAAGAGAAAGTACAGTAGGGCAATTTTTTTCAAGGTAACCAACTGAGCTCTCTTCCAGACATTCGGGAGGACTCCCTGAGTAAAGGAGGAGTTAAATAAATGAAAAATATAATTCCCCAACATTATCAAAGACTTAACTACCACACCATGCGGTATGTCATTCTCACCCCTCGCCAGTGAAAAACAATGGGAAAGGGCGAGTACAACATCAGCAAAGTTTATTGGTTTGAAGGAAAACCCATCTTCAGACGTGGATAAAAATACATCCTCTATATTTTCATTAGGTTTGACTGACACACCCACAAACAGGGCGTTAAGCTCGTCCGGGGTAAAACTTTCTTAAGCAAGAGGCCGAGGTTACTCATTTCTTTCCAAATATCTGTTTTCTGATCTAGGGCACCGTTTATATGACTACTGAAAATAGAGTTACGTACTTGATTTATGTACTCCTCGACCTCATTGTCCCAGTTCTTTTATACCGTCTATGAGTAGCGTTACGTTTGTCAATCAGAAGCTGAAGCTCAGTCCCAATCCATGGTGCCTTATCTTTTCGATTAGTTACAATTTTTAATGGAGCAAGTTCGTTTATAGCTGCCACGAGCTCCATTCAAGCGCTCCATTTAGATCAAAGTCAGACTCTAAAGTATTTGGGTCAAATGACGACCAATCGCAGTAACCCAACAATTCATTTACCTCCTCATAATTTATCTCGCGATAATTTCTAAAACTGAAAACATCTTTTGGGGGTGAAACAATACAAAGTTCAATGGTGACATCAATAATGCTGTGTCGACTGTGAAAAGGTGCCAAGTTGTTTCCATAGTCACGTACAGTATCCTTATCGTCTACAAGCATTATGTCAATCTATGTATGAGACGAGTCGTTGTGATGCGTCGAGCCGTGCTGGATGATCTTAACACTAGATTGCCTTAGGAAGTCATTTTGACTGCTTTTCAATTTCAATTAGAAAACAATTATGTATATAATGACACAACTTCTTATAATTTCGTAGTTGCCTCCCCCCTCCTTCATTTTAATCAAATTTCTTTACACATTAGTTATTCTTTTACAATGCAGTCATTTTGAATGCTTTTCTTTCAGTCTTTCTAGTATTAAGGGAGAGTTTATTCGCTAGATTTCGAATGAACTCTGCATCTCCACCAGTCGTCAACAAATCTGCATTCAGATGCACCATATTTATTTTGTGGCTATATTTACCACATATATCTCGCAATGATGAAAGAAAATGACTATGAAATGCTATTTTTGGGGGCCGATATATTATCCCAACTAAGACTGGTGGTGAGTTGCCCCCGTTGTATTACAAGCACTTGATTAATAAATATTTTTCTATCTGGCAAGCAACTTACAGATTCAAGTGCAGGTGAAGCGGTTTTAATGTCATTGGTGGTAAGATAATTATTGGCGTACGCGTGCTTAGCTCGAATGATCTCAGCTACGCGCTTGCTGCTGGTAAGACTAAGTACACAAGATGGCGATCTTTTCGACTCCAATACCAAGCCATCAGCAATCTCCTTCGCCCCCTCATCGCAAAACGCAAGCTCCAATGCTGTCCTCCCGATGCGTAGGAAGGGCAGTACTAAACACTCTAAATGCAACCTGCTCCAGATTTTCACACGAGACAATGTTTTGAATTATTTCATTAATAGGCAATTAACAGTGCTCAACACTGTCGGTAGAACCCGCTCCAGAGCAACAAGAGGAAGATTTATTTCCGGAGCCCAAAGAGACAAACGCCCGGGACCCATTGATTTCATTTGAGTCGCAATCTTTATCTTCATTTAATAACTTTACTTGATTTTTATTAAAGTCTATTTGACCCGCGATGTCATCGACCACTTCCGAAACCTTACTGAGTAAAGTATTTATTTTATCCTTCAAAATCGTATTTCCGTGCAGTAACGTTAGTCGATCCTTGTGTAGTCACTGCACATCTAATTTGCGCTCAAGAGAAGAGACCTGAGAAGTAAGCGTGTGAATCAAGTTTTCTGTTGCTGGTATAGTACTTGGCACATTTACAATCTTATCAAGCCTTTGCTCAACTCGCAATTCGAAATCAGCCAATGTTCTACCTATTAAGTCAAATTGTATGCTCATAAGGTCGAGAATGATGTACGAGTGCTATCGCAAACTGCGCAAATTTTGTTCTGCACCATTTCAAAAGTCTTGCCCTCTTGCGGTGAAAATTAATTTGGTCGACCGCGACGATGTGCAATAATATGAGCAGAGCAAGCCGAACACACACACTTATGAAATGGGAACACATGGATTTGCTATATTCAAGTTAAGTATGCGCAGAACTGCCAAAGAAAATTTCGTCGAGCCTCACCACGCGAAAGCCTTTAAATCAGCCAGGAAGATTCACAAGAGCGATGCGAGCGCAGCACCCCCAGCATTGATAACTATGGAGATGATGACTCGTATAAGGGCGCACGCAAGTAATCTACAACAGAACGCCCGAAAGCAGGCAGATAGCAGTACCAAAGCTCAATAGCGAAAGCGAAAAGAAAAGCATGTCTATGCGAGACTTACCGAGAGAGAGAAAGAGAGAGAGTCAGAGAGAGAGAGAGAGACAGAGAGAGAGTGAGAATGAGAGAGAGAGAGAGTGAGAATGAGAGAGAGAGAGGGAGATGGACTGAGGGTGAGAGAGTTTAATGAAAATAAACTGAGAATCGAAAGTGATGATACACCTTAACCTCCGGATTTATGTGTTATTTTACTGAATTAGTAATTTTACTGAAGTTAGTTTGATACAGTGTGAGATGAATCATAATTGTACACCTTGCCCTGTTTGTTTAAGAAACGATTTTCCGTACTGAATGAAGAAAGATCTACTTTGTGAAGAAGTTTGTGCTACTGGGCATGAATTTTTAGATCAAAAGTATGTAATCACTGCGTATGAGTAGTAGATTTCAAGGTGGCAAAGGCAAGATGTACCATTAAGGAGGTGAAACGCAGAACAGGAGAGTAAGTTTCGTCATAATTTAACCCTTTTACTTGTGAAAAACCTTGTGCAACTAATCTTGTCCTAAATCGAGTATTTCCCTGAGCTGAAGATTTCTTTTTATAAATCCATTTGTTTTTCTTGATAAAATAGTACTCATTCCGAATAGCCTGTGTTCATTGAGTTGCTTCTGATCATGTGACAGCTTCTTGGCTGATCCGGCACTGCCATGACAGAATAAATTACATAATTTTCAAGCCGTTTGGGTCTGACTTTCTTTCTTGAAGTTCTCCATACTGGGTTGGATGTAATCTCGTCTTCAGAGCTTGGTGCAACTTCAAATTACAACTTATCTTTTTGATTTTTTGATGCACACTGCTTCTGTATTTCAGAAGATTCTTCTTTATCTTTCTTTTCAGGTTCTTCGTTGACATTGACAGGCACAGATAAGTTTTCTGTCACAATAGCCTAACATTATAGCGGGTTTGGATGTTGGCTCTATTTTGATCCTTAGATGAGTGGGTATTTACGCTCTTGCTTCGCACCCAAAAATCCGTAAATTGCTCAAATCAGGCTTTTGACCAGTCCAGAGTTCTTCATGTATTTTGCCTCCAAGACATCTTTTAGGGCTTCTGTTGGATAACAAGATAACAAGATAAGATAAAGATAAGATAACAAGTTGACGACACAGCTTCTGCCCAAAACTTGCTTTGCAGCTTAGATTCTGCTAGCATGCATCTTGTTTTCTCCAACAGAATCCTATTGACGCGTTCAGCTCTTCCATTTTGCTGAGGTTGATGTGCTATGGAAGTTTGAGCACTGATACCGAGACTCTCCAATAAAGACTTGAGATTGGAGTTCACATATTCACCACCATTATCTGTTCTAAGTACTTTAAGTTTATATCCTGTTTGTTTTTCTGTCAACTTGATAAACTTGTCGACAATCTCTGGCACTTCATCCTTATGAAGTAAACAAATATCTTCCTGGAGTAGTCGTCTAAGAGTGTCATAAAATACTTTGCTTTGCCCAATGATAAGCTAGGCATTTGGTAGACATCTCTGTACACTAGATGGAGCAGATACAAGGCACGATGACTGTTCAGTTTAAAGAGTTTACTGACTAATTTGCCAATAACACAAATTTCACATTTACTGGACTGCATTTACTGGCTTAAGATATGCAGCATTTAAATGCTCCAGTCTTCTATGCCACAGATTAGCACTAACAGGAGTAGTGGCCTTTAGGACAACACTGTCACCGGGCTCTTTTACTATAGGTGTACTTGTTTTTAGGTTAAGTCTGTAAATGTTATTGGCAGTCAGAATTCCCTCGAGTACAAAGCAATCGTGCTTATCCAGCACTTGACGTTTGTTATCTTGAAAAGACAATGTAATCTCTCTTTGTAATAGTACTCACTGACACCAAGTTTAAGGTTATAGTGGGTACATGAAGCACATTTATGAGTAACAACTTCGACTGTCCACGGTTCCCTTGCTGATTCAAAAAAATGTCTCATTGTGCCAGTACTGGTAAACAGTCCTGGTTAGCTGCGGTGACCTTGGATGTTTTGGACTTGCGCACGTTTCTTAAATGGGCTTCGTTTCTGCACATGTGCGTTGATGCTCCGGAGTCCAAAATCCATTCGTCATGGGTCGCGTCACCTACATGTTCGGTTGTTTTAGGCGTTTGAGCACTCATTATGCGCGGTTCGGCTACGTCAAAGACGGTGTCGATAGCCACTGTGGGTGAATCCCGCAGGACGCACGGGGTAAGAAGCGCACACATAGTTTCCTCGTCGTCGCCTTCGTCATCCGCTTTATTCGACATCGGACACTCGCTGGCGAAATGACCGGTCTTGTTACAATTGTAACACCTTACATCCACTTTCAAACTTGCGCGCGTGTCCTTGTTGCCCCTTTTAAGCAAATAGGTCTATGTCTCCTCTACTCTGCCACACAAATCTTCTTGCTGGCGTGCGCATATGAACGTGAAGCCAGCGCAATTAAAAATGACTTCCGGTGTTCACTGAGTCGGGTTCTTCTAGAAGTTTGGTTTTTACAAAATCTGCAGAGATGTTTTGTCCTAAATTGCTAAGAGCAATTATCGATGGCTTATATGCTTCTGTAAGCCATGCCAACAAAAGCGCTCCCACAAGGTTGTCCGGCAATTTTGTACCTATTACTGTAAGTTTCTTCGTAGCGGCGATGACTCGCGAGACGTAGTCTTCCATCGACTTGCCATTCTCGAATTTGGTGGTGGTAGCCTCTTGGAGCAAATTAACCTTGCGTGTTAGCCCTTGGTCGTCGTAGGTTTTGCTTAGCTCGTTCCATACATCTTTCGGTGTTACAGCAGCTTCTACATATACATACACTTCTGCTTCCAGAGCAAGCACTATTCCACCTCGGCCTTTTTGCATTTTCTTCGCCTCTGTGTTTAATTGGCCACCTTCTGGTGCTTCTATGGTATCCCATAGATCCTCTATTTCATGGTAGGTTCGCATCGCCACTGCCCATAACCTGTAGTTGTTGCGGCCCACTAATCTTTTGCTGGGTTGAAACGGATTGTTCATCAATCTGCTCGCCATGTTTCTCTATCTCAAAACTAGCTCCTCACTGCACAGCTCTTGATTCTTTCTGATTGTCGAACCAGGCATCGGCTGTCTTCCATAGTTTAGTAGAGCAAGACTGACCCACATCGAACTATGCGCAGCGATGTTAAATGCAAAGACGAGCTCGGGCAAGTTATCGTCCCAAGTTCGATGACTTTCTTCAATAAACGCCACGAGCATCGACTTCAAGGAGCAATTCACTCGCTCGACAGGGTTTTCTTGTGGATGGTACAGTGGCATCGTAGTATGATGCACACCTCTTTCCAGCAGAAAGCTATCACTGATACGGTTCTAAAACTCTCATAAAGACAGGCGCATTGAGTTCCTTTACTGTCATTGGGTTTGCGAATGGGGATAATCTCAACCCTTCGCGTGAATGAATCCTCAAAAACCAGGATATACCCATAACCTTTCACAGATTTTGGCAAAGGATCCGTGATATCACCTACCACCATTTGCCATCGTCTAGTAACGGTCCTTCGCCATATAAGCCCTGCGGGCGCAAGTTACTCCTTTGCATTGTTGGGAAACCGTCTAAATTCTTCTTTCCTTTTCTCCGTAAGCACGACGGGCTTCCAGGCATGATCATCGTCAATTGTCCCTCTGCAACTTTTTGGACACAGCGCAAATACCATTTATCCTTTGTTTCTTCTACCCAGGATATCGCATCTGACACATTATTAAGTGCGCGTTTTCTGTGCTCGACTGTATATATACATGCAAGCTACATAACCAAGAAAGACTGCTATGGTCGGTTATCACCTTGAAATCATAGCCCTATATACATGGTCTAAATTTCTTAATAATCCATGCCGCAGAAAGACATTCTCTCTCTCTGTCATGCTGTAGTTTCTTTCTGCCTGTGACAGATTCCGACTAACAAACTCGAACACTCGCTCTTCTCCATCTATAATCTGTAGATGTTCTGCTCGTAACCAAGTGACCGGTAGCATCAGTTTACAAAGAAAACTGTCCATTAAAGCATGGGCGCTGCAGCACAGGAGCAGTGTCGATAAGAGCTTTGACATGATCAAAGGCTGCTTGTTGCTCTTCGAGCCACTGGTACTTCCTAACTTTCGTAGTCAGCTGGGTGAGTGTGCTTGGGGCTCTTTGAGCGAGAGGACGTGCCTGATTCGGATTTATTTTGCCTTTTCTGCCGGCGAACTTGATCGACTCTTCGGCCTATTGATCCCTAATCGTTTCTTTGATCATCGCGGAGAATTATTCCGCGAGCGATACTTGAACTGGGCCGCTAAGGCTTTAATCTCATGTAGCTCCTGAACCAACAAAGATGCTTCTTGCGGCGATTGGTTCGCAGCCGCTAACTTTGTCTCTACTCCAGAGACTGGAGCCTTCACCCTTGGTGGGTTTGCTGGCTCTCTTGAGGTGACCTCTGGCATTACTGCATGCTTAGAAGATGGTAGTAGCTTGAACTCCTCGCCGGCTGCATTGATTAGCTCGGATTCCCGTTTATGCGAGACGCACCATACATTGCAGTTTCGGCAGAATATTCCAGTGCATCAAATGCAACTGCGCCTCAAGTGGCGGCACCGGAAACTGTTTATTGATTATAGTCTGCAGGCACCTAATGAAGTCGCGCACAGGCTCTTCTCTACCCTGAGTTCGGACCTTGGCTTCGGCGATAGGGCGCTGCTCAAAATCTTTATTCACGCCATACCACATCCTAGCCTCCACGCAGATCTCAGTTCACGTTCTTCAATTATCTCGGCCGTTAAGATACCATACGGCCGCGATACCTGTCAGTAACTCTAACGAAGGATAACAGCTCCTCTTCTGTCAGATTGGCTGGTACTCGACATTCTTCTACTCTGGTCAAGAAGACGTCAATGCTTCGGTCCTTGTTCCCGGAGAACCTCACCTGCGATTTCCGAACGATTTGCCCTACATCCCTAGTCAAACTTTGCATCTGAAGGCTACTCTCATATGCTGACTTTGTATTGGATCTGAGCACTTCTCCTGTGCTCAGGTTCGACATTTCGGTGCTCATCCTCTCGGGTCTATGACTACCTGACAGATTTCCTTTGCCCTAGGCTGTGCCGACCCTCGTAGCACGAGGGGACGGCTATTTCCAGGAGTCTGTCTGTACGCATCCTGGAAATTCAGATCGTTTCGCCTCTGCGAGTTATTTCAGCTTTCATCTCCCGATGCAGGTCAAATCCATGCACATTCGGCCCTCTTGCACATCTGCTTTCTAGCCTCATGCTTGAAGCTACAAGCAGATTCTTCTTCACATGGTGCAGGCTAAACTCTGAAGCCGCTGGTCGCAACTGGCTCCCACTGCTGCCGTGTGTACTCGTCAGGGGGTTCTGCATTGTTGTCTCTAAGATTGTGCAATGTTGAGAAATCTCAGTGACTCTTTCGTTGAGCAGCTCCAGCCACTGCTTTATCTCGGTGAATATCTCCACGATATTCACTCACTCCGTCTTCTCTGGTAGAGACGCTAGACTTTCCTTTTCTTCTCCTTTACTTTCGTCAACTACGTCCACTACCTCATTCGCAAGCTTTCGCTGTGGTGGCTCTTCTTCATGTTCACCATTGCTTTGTTCCATTATCACGGAGCTCTCATCCTGGAACTCCGAAGTTTCATGCGAGTTAGTTCTATCGCCACTCTCGCCCCCCCCCCCCCTTGGCGGGACCTGCTCAGTGAATTCGTATTCAACGTTGCCTCTCGCTTTCTGTCGTTCTTCCTAATTTCTGGATCGCTCGCCAGAATTTGCACCGAGAGCATACCGTCTTGATGAACATTTTCGTCGTATATCATCGACCTAGAAATTTCGAAAGACCTCTCTTTGATATAAGTCCGACGCAACTCTCCTCGCTGCATCTGAGCCTTTAACTCATCCGTCTCACCGGTTGGTTCGAGATCGGTTGCTGAGTAATCTCCTAACAGCCATTTTTGTAACCGATTCTTCTTGGTAAATGGCAGACCCTAGTGAATTGCAGCGCCGACAGGGCCTCCCCAATCGGGTAGAGCCCAGGGCATATCTTAGCCTGTGCTCTCCGCCAAGTTCAGCTCTTCGAGTTTGCGAAGATTGCAAGTGCGTAAGTTCGAACTCTTCTGCCCGTTCAAACTTCTCTTCTCGCACACGTTCGAACCCTGCTTCTATTCAATTTTTTTATACCTGTGATAGCAAGTTCGAATCCTGCCAGTGATGTGCTCTGATCGATTCCTCTTGCTTTCGGGAGCTTATCGCTCTCTCAGAGAATCTACTAAAAAAATTACTTAAAAAAAACAATTCACCAACACTGACCAAAATCCCTTTATTTTCGAAATCACAAAACTTAATTTTCCCCTAAAGCGCTTTACCGCTATTAAAATAATTTTTTTGCGTGTAAGCTAGGTCCTGTAAACGCAAAATACTAACGCAATAACACATAATTAATAAATATTACAATCATAAAAAATTCATGATGTGCCTCACTCGTCCTTTTTTCCAGTTAACGGTAAAAATTCCAAAAATTGAACTGTTTTACCGACACATATAGTTATCATCACAAGGTGGACTATTTCTAAATAATACACTCTATACTCTACATATACAATTCATTCAGATGAGTGAAGTACATTCAAGTCAAATTATTTATAATTATTTCTAACAAAAAACTTTAAATTATTAATAAAAATAATAATTTAACGCTAGTACACCACTAGCTATGCTGTGCTCAGCACACACCACTGTGCACAGTCTGCTGTCGCGAGCACACGCTTGAAGCAACTCAATCTCTGAAAATGCTGAACATAAAAAATTTTGGCTGCTACGCCTATGCGTCTGTGCTCTCACTGTTAGTCCCATCCCTGGATTTTACCACAGCCTCGCGCCGTTCGCGGAAAAGGACCCATTAGGTGTGCAGTTACGATTTCCCAGGGACGCAGCATCGCTCTTTGGCCCATTAACCCAGCAGGTGCCAATTGCTGCACATTACACTGCTGACATACAGCGCAGTCGTGTACATATTACGCTACCTCTTTATAAGTAGAAGTCCAATAACAATAGAGAGCGACCCGCTCTTAACTCTTAGTCCATCACAAATGTCCGGCCGTCGACTCTTCGTGTGTCTCATGCAAAACCGGTTGACGCTTCTCTCTTGATAAGACCAACTTCCAAGCATCTTGATCTTCAATTAGGTCCTCAATAACTGGATCCGATTTATATCAATACAGCTGTTCACCCACAATCTTCCAATATGGGAACTCTGTATGCTTTCGCGAACATTCGCAAACATGCAATTGTACTACAGATCGTCCACAACTGCAAACGTTGCCACTTCTGACATACCTTACCCCTACTCCTCGTACGTACGAGACAGCGCATCTGGTACATAATTGAGAGAGCCTTTTCAATATTCAATTTCGTAATCGTAAGCTTGCAATTCTAATACCCATCGCGCAAGACAGCCTGTGGGATTCCGTAGCCTACAAAGCCATTTCAGACTACGATGATCCGTGATTACCTTGAATTTATAACCATCTGCATAAGATCGGAATTTACATACTGCCCACAGCACTACCAAACATTCACGCTCGGTGACAGAATAATTCCGTTCCGCAGAGGTCATTGTGCAACTCGCAAAGCAAAGGACCCTTTCGATGTCTTCAATTGTTTGGGTCTGCACCAGTCTGTATCAGTCTGTATAGCGTATGATCAAAGGAGGGCCGATGTAATATCGGCGCCGAGGCGGCGAGCGCTTTAATTCTCTCGAACCCATTCTGCTACATTTCTCCCAGTAAAACTTGCAGTTTTGTTTTGTAAGTTGAGTAAGTGGCTCCGCTATAGTGGCAAAATCATCCAAGAGCTTCCAGTACCACGAAGCTATCTCCAGGAATCGTCGTAACTGTTTAATTATCCTGGGCGCTGGATACTCCATCATTGGGGCAATTTTATCTGGGTCCGGCCTAATACCGTCTCGATTCACCCGTAGAGAATTAACTTCGCTACGGTAAAACTCGCTCTTCACATGGTTAATGGTTAATCCGGCATCTGTAATCCGGCGATGTACGCATTTCAAAGGTTCTTCGGTTCTTGCGGAGTTGAAGGAGCTTTTATGTTCTTAAACTTCAAATTTCTCCCCGTCTTCCAGCTCTGATTGTTGCGCGGCTGCGAAGAGTCGCTCGACTGCGATGTTATTGTGGTTTCGCATGAACCTGATCCTGCTGATTTACACAACGCCTGCATCTTCTTCTCCACTGCTTTATCAATCAATGCCGCCATGCCTACAGTGTCGCTCTCTCTTACTGCTGCAAAACTCGGCTTATTGCGTTTGTTCGCCGATTCTGGTGATTTATAACTACCTTGACATTCACGCAATTTGCTTCGTTTCTCTTACATCATCAAATTAAAATATAAAAATTTCCTTAGTCAAAACAAAGAAAAAAACAACAATCTTGATTTTTTAAATTTACAATAATAAACCTATCAGAAAATTCAAATATACACAAAAGAAATTCTATAATAAAAAACAATATTTTCCCTTTACAATTTATAATAATAAAATTTTCAAAAAAATTAAAATTTCTTGTCCACTTCATTCTTTAGACCATTAACCAAGACGTACTATCGGCAGGCACACTTCACAATTTCGCTTGGCGATGCGATCGCAATACTAACCGTCATTCTCACGAACAATCAGTAAACACAAAATAAATTTTTTCTTCTTGCTTTAATAATAACATACAAAAAAATTATATTCTTTAAATGATCAATAATCAAAAAAAAGTCTTCCAGATTTGATATATAGAAGCTAGTCGTCGAATAGTAGATCCCTGTGTTACCAGTATGAAGTAGTCGGTAGGATCTGTAACTTAGTCGAGGCCAGTGCCGCGTTGGCTCAGTTGTTAAGGAGCGTGCCTTGGGATCCTGAAGTCATGGGTTTGAGCTCTGCGTCCGCATATTTTTAGCTCGTTACAAATTATAAAATATATCATTGGCGCGTTTACTACTATAAGTGATCTATGAAAATAAATTATTATTTTCACTTGTGATGTATAATCAGTAGAATAAACAAATAAAATTTCTAAGATATATATATATATTATATATATATATGATTGAAACCATCCCCTTGCACGATAAACCTTTGATTTTTATAAATTGAGCTCCTTATATCTAGGTGTTATGTTTTCATAAAAACGAAGGATAGTAATATATACTAAATAGACAAAAAAAAATGGTATTCGATCACTTAACTGCAATATGGAGCACGAAAACGCCGAAAACAATTTTCGTCATTTTTTTCGGATAGGCGCACGAAACATTTGGTTCTAAAAACTTCGCGATCACAAAGTGTACTAAAAAGCATAAAAAATTGATTTTTCTTCAGGACTGAACCTCGTAAAATAATCGGAAAAAATTCATATGAATTTTTCAACGGCATAATTTGAATATACTGTTTAGCTAAGGGCCAATTTCGTCGGCAAAAGTCCATCGAAATCGATCGATGAAATTTCTCTTGGTTCGTGTACAATTATCGGCTGCGTAGATTTGAGATATATCACCTTTAAATATTTGTTACGTTGGCAAATATCGTATTTTTCTAAGAATTATTTTTTGCAATTTCGGTGCAATCAAACGTTCCATGAGCTTTAAATATACTTGTCGAGGTCCGACGTCACCATAACGAATGTTTTTACAATTCTGTTTAGGTAAATAAATCTTTAGATTGTAATTATTTAAAGCGATCTTGAATAGCATTCTGTATTTTAGAAAGAATCTTTTTCTTATTTTTTCTTCATTTTTCTCCTATCACGTAATTATTTTTAGAATGAAAGCATCTTGTCGTTGTAGTAATTTAATATTTGTTAAATCTTTAATTAATTCCCAGCTGGGTTTTCCATTAAAAAAATGTAATAATTATTTCTGTATTGGTCTCGATGCTATTCTGCGGACGCCTTAAATAGTCGGCAACGTTATTTTTATTTCCCGGTAAATATACTGGTTCAAGATTATAATCTTGCATCGATAAAGTCCATCGTTGTAAACGTGTATTATTGAACTTGCGATTTTTCAGGTCATCGCTTCGATAGGCTAACAGTACAAGACATGGCTAGGAAAAGAAAGGAGAATCATCTTTTAATCTTGAGGTATATTCATAATCTGTTAATAGACGAGATTTTTCTCAAATGCGGCTTTATAATGTTCAATTAATTTAATCAATTTTGACTTTGGACTTAAGTTAATATTTTATATAATGATATAGATTAATCGCGTTTCAGATCAGCCAAATTACGTAGTTAACAATCATTGCGTTTTTAATTTTACGGATTTTGCTCCGGTAGCGCCTTTTATAATTTTGCCGCTTATGGCAATTTTGGGCAATCCTTAAATTTTTCGCTATTATTAAAGTAAAATTTTTCGGATAAACACGTGATCACACTCCTGGTCTCAATCAGAGCACTGCTTTCGACTTCTTCAATATGAATTTTAATTTCCAGTTATTACCTAACTTACACGTTTACACCTTCCGGTTCTTTTTTCTCATTTAGCTTGTCACGGTCAGGGTTACTTTTAGTTTTTCGAATCCTTAATGTTATTCTGTTACATGCATAAGAGGGAGATTTATTTTATGCGGGACACGCTGAAGAACCTCATGAATATTAAGTTGGACCGCGCCTCGATGAAATATTGGCTCTTCATAAATTGTTAATTTTACCTTGCATTGAAATAATTTTTTAGACATGTATACTCTTAATAATTATATTTTTAAATACAATGAAAGAGCAATTGCTTTGTGTAAATTTTTTTTAGGTTCGTCGTAGTGTGACGGGGGCTGTGACACCGATGAGATTTCTAATTTCAGATGAATGGCTCCTTTACTACTTTATATTATCATCATAATGCACCCGCTGGGGCCTGCCACTATATGTCGGTCGGTGCGCTGCATTTAATCCTAAATGGCGTGGTCGCCGCGTAAAATAAGAGGGCTCGGGTGACGTTCATTTACCGACATGAGCAACATGCTCTCGCGTGACTATGCTACTATCGCGAGAGAGAGAGAGAGAGAGAGAGAGAGATTGATTGATTGATTGAATTTGTATTTATTGGGACCGGGGGGTAGAACCCCATTTGGCCCAAGAGCATATAAATGTACATTTGTATTTACGTAACAACGTAAATTAAAATAAAAACTGTTGTGCAGTGACATACACACAGAAAACAAAAAAAAATATATAAAACAAAAATAAAACAATTTTTCAATAAAAAAATTTAAAACATAAAAATATAAATATTATAAAACAAAAAAAAACTAAAGCATTTTAATGTGACTCTCTGAATTTGACTAGATTGAATTTTTAAATTTAGTTGACTTTAAATAAGATAAAACTAAGTAACTAATTGCGTCATTGCGCCTCTTGACGAATAAGCTACTTCCTTCTTCTCGCGCGCAGTGGTCATCTCGTCTATCGGCGTAGTGCTTGAAAGGATGGTGGAGGCGTCCAATGAAGACCCTCGTTTATGACCCTTTGCCCCCAGTCGTCGTGCTCACGTTGCAGCAGCTCCTCGCGTAGGTCGGCCTTGTACCTCGCAATGTTGTTGATGTTGAAGGACGGTGGCGTGAAGGCGTTCAGGATGTTTGAGGCCGTGACAGTGAACGATTTTCGCCAGGCTTCCGTCCTTGGTGCTGCATATGTGAGGACTCTAGGGGGCAGATGGTTTGAGGAGCGAGCGTACACATCAATGTTCATACGCTGGAACTTTGAGGCCAGGTAGGCTGGGTTGCGATGTGCCAAGATGTTGAACGCCAGTGTGCCTATGAAGAGCTCACGGCGTTTGGCGGCAGAGATCCAGCCCAGGCTAATGCGGTGCGGCGTGACATGTCCCCGATGAGGAATATTGCCAAAAACAAAGCGCACGCACGCATTCAGAGCTCGCTTAATCTTAGTGGTGCGAGTTTTGTCTACATCATTGTAGACAGCACAGGCGAAATCGAAGTGGGGGAAAACCAAGCTCTCAAGTAGGCTCTTTTTTTAGCGAGAAAATAAGTGAATGGCGGTAGTGCCTAAGGGAGCGTAGGGTGCCATAGACACGGCCTACGGTTTGATTGACGTGGGGCACCCAGTTGAGAGTGGGGGTAATGAGGACACCAAGATTTTTTATTTGGGAAGCGTATGGGATTTGAACCCCGAGAATATGAACTTTAGGGATGCTTTCAAGGTCTATGCAGGAGATGAACGCCTCGCTGCCTAAAAGCATCACCTTGGTCTTTCCGAGGTTCAGAGGAAGGCGATTTGTGGCAGCCCAGTCGGCCACAGCATTTGCGTCACGAGTGATCGTCTCAATGCCCTCGCGTAGTTCGGCTGGAGGAAAAGAGTAGTAGATCTGGGTGTCATCGGCAAAGATCATATGTTCCGACGCTTTCAACACTGAGGGAAGGTCATTTATAAAAACAATAAATAAGAGAG
>UELU01138315.1:2272-23604 GCA_900490025.1 Megastigmus dorsalis | reverse complement strand
CTATTAGAAATAAATTTATTTCTAATAGTTGTGTTGAATAATTAGGGATGCATAATATATATTACAATAGTACCAAATCATCAAAAGAAGTAAAATCTTCAGAGCTGGTTTCTTTTTTATTTAATAAAGGCTACAGCCGTATAAGGGGTTGGGTTGGGCTCTCTCAAGGAAGTCGATGAAATTCGGTGAGCTTAAATGGTTTTGAAAAATATGAAAATTCTGGAAATTTCAGCTCCATAACCTCAAAATTAAGCTCAAAAATTGGATTTTTAGTTTTTTAGACTTTTTGAGATATCCCCGCGGCATTTTTATCGATCGAAGCGGTTTCTTAAGAAAGGTATTTTCAAGACGCATACAAGAAAACTAAAATTCATTATTTTGGTAAAAAATTAGAAAAGTTATTCGAGTTTAAAAATTTCAAATCAATTTTTTTAGACCCCGTAGAGAGACACCACTATAGAAAAAATTTTCTTTTACGCTCTTTTCGAAACTCTTTTGAAGTATGCTATAGATATATCAAACCTACTCGTAAAACGCGAGAAAAAAAATATTAAAAATTTAAAACCGTTTTGAAACCTTGAGTTTCTTAATGTATGAACTCTAAAAAATTTTTGTTTCTTTTTTGTCAATTATTTTAGTATGATGAATTTTTTCAAATTTGTTGGAATAGTGGAACCTGATTTAAAATATTAATAACACGATTTTTCACCAATTTCTAGAAATTTTTTTCGATAAAAACCCCAAGCAGAGCACCGATAAATATTTTCTCGACTTATTTATTTTCGGCTAAAACGATGTTCTAAATTTTTTTCAATTTTTTTTGGAAAAGAAAAATCATTAAAAAAAAATAAAACCCCGTTTTTTGGTCAATTTTCGAACTTTCCGGTAAGCCCCCAAGCACAGCACTAATAATTATTTTTCAAACTTATTTTTCACCAAAAAGGTATCAATTTTTTACAATTTCTTTGTGAATCGAAAATTTATTAAAAAAAATCCCGATTTTTAGTCAATTTTGGAATTTGTTTCGGTAAGACCAACCCAACCCAAGCACAGCGCTAATAATTATTTTTCAAACTTATTTTCCACTAAAAAGGTATAAATTTTTTTCGATTGTTTGGGGTCCCCCTACTTAAGTATGGTCGTGCACATGTGATATGTGCGACTACGTGTCGCTGATTGGCTTATAACAACTTTAACGTTACTGAAAGTTAAGCTTATTTTTCTCAACTACTAAAAAATTGTCTTATATGTTTGCAGCAATAAATAAGTTTCTAATTGTTTAAATTGATGCTCCAATACTTAAAAAATCTGAACAAATTCAATTAATATTCTCAGCCGGTAACGAAGAGAAGAAAGCTCTTTTCTAAAGCTCAGTCTAGTATTTGACAGAAGGAAATTCACTAAATTGGCCAAAAATCGAAAAAAATTTATAATACTTTTTGGTCGAAAAACAGTTGTAAAAGTATTTATTAGCGCTCTGCTTGGAGTTTTACCGAAAACAAATTCCAAAATTGACTAAAAATCGGCTTTTTATTTTTTTTAATAATTTTTCGATTCATTGACGCCATCATTGATAAACTATTCGCACAGTCGAGTACAGTATCGTTATCGTCTACAAACATTACGTCAATCCATGTATGAGATGTATCAGTATGATGCGTCGGGCTATGCTGGGTGATCTTAACTGAGAGTTCGTCAGCTAAGCGCTGAACGTACTCTGAATCACCAGTAGTCGATAACAAATCTGTTTCTCAGATCTCCAATAATCATCTTGTGGCTGTAATTACCACAAAGGTCTCACAGATAACTGAGGAAATCAGGATCACTATTAAAAGCGAATTTAGGTGGACGATAAATAACGCCCACTAGAATTGGTGGCGTGTTGGCCTTTTGTACTTCTCAAGAAATAAATTCAGGAGTGCCTGGTTTACCAGGTCCTGTACTGCTGGATTTTTCAAGAACTTTAACCTTGTAAACATTACGAATATAGAGGGCAACACCACCACAATTTACATTTCGATCTTGACACAAAACACTAAACCCATCGATCTGAATGAGTCTATCATCGACAACTGGACCCAGTCACGACTCGGCGATCCCGAACAGGTGGTAGGGCGGATTATTGCTAAGAAATTGACGGACTTGCACAATGTGATCCCTGAGAAAATTCACCTTGAGAAAACCCGCTCTCAATCCCCTCTGTTTCATCCCGCCAGCAGACCCCCGCTGCAGTCACGCGGTAGCTACAGCCGCACCACTAGTCTTAGGTTGTCCACTCTCCTCCTCAGCATATTGTTGAGAAGAAGAGTGACCATTCCCTCCACGATGTACATCGGCAATAGACCGCAGATCAGCAGCGGAGGTAAATATATGAGCCCGCTCACCCCCCCCCCCTCCTCCTAAACAAGAATCTGCCTCTACTGTGCCAGATCTACTTAAAACCGAGCATTAAAGCTAACTGCTTTAGGCTTAAAAATTCCCTGAAAACTTCTGGGTGCAATAATTCATTGATAAAAATTTTCCTATTTGGCAAGTGTGTAGCAGACTCCGAGCCAAGGGGACTAGATTTGACATTTCCGGTAGTTAGATAGTGATTTAAATAAGCGCGCTTAGCCCGAAGGATATCATTTACGCGCTTTCTACTGGCGAGGCAAACCATACAAGACGGCGGTCGCCTCATTCTCGATACCCTGTCATTCGTTGACTTCTCCCCCCGCCTCCCGCTTGCACCCTGTGGCCGCAGGATACGAGCCCCGATAACTTCCTCCCTATCAAGGAGCACAGTGCTGAGTACTGCGAATGCCACATCTTGCATATTTGCATCTGAAGATCTGTCATCAGTAATACCATTTATAAGTAATTTGCAGCACTCATCACTATTGTCAGTGCGCGTACCACAGCTCTCACGGCGCGAGCGGCAGGACGGTACAGATTTTATTCCGGAGCTTAAGGAGACGAAGACCTGTGATGCGTCTATCACTAAGATTTTCATTTTCATTATTATCTTTATTAATTAAATTCTTATTATTATTTATCGACTGTTTACTCAAGAGTGAGGCATCGACAACCGTGGTCGATATCTTACACAAAAGTGTATTTATAGTCTTTTAAAATAGAGTTTTCGTGAAGCAACATTAGCCGATTATTGTGCAGGCCCTCGAACTGGGACAATTACAACTCTAATTTTCGCTCAAGCGATGAGACTTGTGTACTAAAATCACGTACCAACTGATTAACTGCTGGTGTATCAGCTGGAAAGTATAGGGTAATACTATCAAGTCTCCGCTCAATCCGTGATCCAAAATCGGCCAATGTTCTCCCGAGTAATTAACTTTATTATTATGAGCACCTGATGACCTGCAACCCGTCGCACATCCTCCAGAGAGATAGATAGATAGATAGATATTCTTTTATTTGTATAAGTATACAAAAATGACATAACAATCGAGTATAACAATACATTTCAGATAATAACTTTTACCCTCACACGCTCATTATGACTTCAGCTTCATTACGCAATTGATTACAAATATTCTCGCTATCTTGATAAATTTTTGCAGTGTAAGAGTTTACGTAGTTCGTCAGTCAACCATGGTAACGGGCGTCGAGCGCGAATGGTAAATGTACGTAGAGGTGCATGAGTATCATACAGGTGGACAATGTTGTTAGAGAAAAGCGAAACTTTATCATCCATATCCGGAGAGTTAAGAATAGGTTGCCAATCTATCGAATGCAAATATTCTTAAAATTACGTCGCTTACATGTTTTAGGAGTAGGTAGAGAACGATTATACTTGAAGCAGACGAGTAAAGCCTCGTGTAAAGATATTTCAGGCCGTAAGTGTTGCGAGTAGAAAATAAGATGTAAATCATCCATGAGGCAAAAATAATCTATCGTAGAGAATGGGTTACCTTGATGATGAGTTGTATTAAAAGGTAGCCGTTTTAAATTACAAGCTTGCAGAGAATCAACTAAAGTTTCACGAGTTGAAGTGGAAAAGTTCCAATTGATATTGAAATCGCCAAGAAGAAAAATATTGTCGTACGACCCATGGCAGTTTAGTAAAGCTTCTTCAACCGTATCACACCAATAATAAGAGTCAGGTGGATTGTATACAAGCACGTAGAGGAATTTGTATCAGCCGACTTGCAGCTCAAGAAAAAGATATTCCGGTCTCTTAATATAAACAGATGATTCTGGAGAGCAGTTTTACGATCATGACGAAGTAGCATATAGTGTGGGATTTCATACCAACCGGGATTGTAATCTGGCTTCAAAAACGATTCACTTATACCCATAACTTGCACGCCGTAGGTTGTTACAAATTGATTTACACTTGTGAAATTAGCATTGAGACACTGCTCGTTACAGTGAGCGATACACAGATATTTTGACAACCTACTATTGTTCGCCATAATTAACAAAAGATATGGCGCGATCAAGTTGTTTGCGCATTTTTGGACATATTAACATATCATAGGCAGAGTGATTTACATTGACTGTGATGTTAGCCGATATGCAACTTTTACAACAGAGGCCATTTTTATTTCGGCACATATTCAATGCATGAGAACCAGCACAGAAGCCACAACATGCTTCACCCCTGCATTCGTTCGCTTTGTGGCCAAAATTCAAGCAGTTAAAATATTGTAGAACCGATATATGATCGACAACGCAACAAGATCTCCAATTGATGTAGACGCGAGCTTTAGCGAGTAAAGCTTTACGCTGATCTGGAGTAAATTCTATTATACACGAATGAAATTTTTTGTTTTCACGCTCCGGGTACATGTACACTATTTTCACTGAGCCTGATTCGTAGCTTGACAGATTTTGATTAATGATACATTCGACAACACTATGAGCATTTAATTCGACTGGCATATCATGTCGCACAATGAGTCGCGGATTTTTCGACTTATTAGTTTTGATTTCAAGGCCCGGGTACGTTGTAGTCAGCTGATCCATGATTACGTTAAGATCGAGTGAGTCGCCTACAAGTATAACTGTACTGTTACCGGCATAAATTACCCTATTTATAGTTACTTTTAATTGCTTAGAAATGATCACTTTCCTCACGGATTCATGCGTATCTTTCGCAGAAGGAAAATCATATTTAGCATCATTGCGCGGACCTACCGTAATACGACTAGCAGGCTGACTAATCGGTTTACCGCTATTAAGCACAATTTTATTTTTGTCACTGCGCAGCTGACTGCGAGATAGCGCGGGGAGAGCGGCAGTAATAGCTTCCGAATACGAACGAGCACTGATGACATTATTTGATACGATGTCACTAGCGTCGTCACTAGCTTTTTTAATTTTCTCACACGCTGTGTGCAAAGTCTTATACAAAATCAGTCAATAAAAAGTCAGTCTTAAAAATATTTAACTGGTAATATCACAGAGCGTCTTATCTTAAGATACAAACAAACAAGGTAAATCAAGCAGTCTATAGCGGACCACTCTAAAGTCGAACATCGAAGCAGGGGGCAATTCAGATGGCGTTGCAAGAATCTCTAGCAAGTCGGACGCCTTAAGAAGGGGGGTAGATCCATACGAAGTTTGGCGTTGGAGATACCCAGTTTGCGCAATATTTTCCAGCGTTCTCTAGAGTCAGAGGCATCAGCGATACGAGAGGCATAATACCGATTTTTCTCCGTGCCGATCATGTTCGAAACGCGACTGCGAAGCAGCATGAATCTATTTAACTGCTCCACTTTTTGAGAGAGTCTACCTATACATTCTGCACGGTCACGCATCAGCACGTGAATCTCACGTTTTACCCATGGCTTGTGGCTGCCCTTAATACTAATTTCACGGGAAGGGGCGAGATCGTCGAACGAAGAAACAATCACAGAGGTAAACCCCTGCGTTTGCGCATCAAACTGTGTGATCCAGGGAGGTCTGCCTAAGCTAGGGAGTTAATACTAGAATAATCTAAAAATACATTCATATCACAGTTTGTTTCATTAAAATTCGGATACATAAAGCTATACATAGCACTGATCAACCGGCGGGGAACAATTGTGTTGTGAACCTTAGGCGGTCTGTAGAAACTGAAACCGATTTCAATGCAATCATGACCATAAGGGGAGCACTTGAATCATGCAAGATGGATAGGTCAAGCCAGGTGTGCGATGGACGGTCTCCATATGTTGCGTGATGGGTCGGTTCAGATGGGATCAGGTAGAGAGATCGAGTCTCTAAGCCCGACCGAAGACAGCTCGAAGCTCCATTATTGACAGCTATGTCAATGTTAAAGTCACCTGTGATTGCAACGTTGAGATACCCAGGTAATAGCTCAGAAAACACCCTGAAAAATACAGTGGCGTAGGCGGCTTTAGAGCGACGATAGACAATAGCAAAAAAGTACCAACACGATCCAATCTGAAAAAGTTGTAGCCTGGAAGCGATACGATGGAGTCAACGTCAAACTCAGTAAGAAACGTCTCCGTGACGGCAAAAACATCGTAATTATTTGTGGTGCAGTGATATTCAATGAAATTAAAATGAGTCTTGAGCCTATTAACATTGAGATGTGCGATTTTATCGGTATCCCTTTTCGCTGAGTCATTCCCGTGAATAGAAGCCGGTTGAGATGCGAAACGTCATTGCATGCGCGGCGAAAGCGATTCAAGGTCACTCTCTGATTGAATGGGGATAAGACGACCATCAGGAGTTTCGCGCATAAAAACTGTCAAGTTTCTGATGATCGGGCGAGTATAGTTAAGGTACTTCTGAGCCTCAGTGGTCCTACGTAGAAGTTGGTGGACTTGCTTTGGCCACAGCGGACAAAGAAAGATCTGCATGTTACCACCAGAACCAAAAATTGATTGGCAAGTGACATCTCTTAATTTAACGCTATTTGCCAAGACACAGTCACGACCCGCAGTCGAAATCATCTTGAAAACTACCCCTCGAAAGTTGCTTGACTGTCCGGCGTTTCCACGAGCAACATTCCAATCTCGGTACTCAACCACATGTGACTTGATGTGGGGCAACTGAACAGCATCCAGAATCTTGCTCACAACAGTAATATTGTCGAGATCAATATCTCATGGTAGATCAGAGATTAACACCTCACACGAATCGACAGGGGCTCTGAACTGTGCAAGCAGGTTAAGCTCAGTGCGTATGTTCGCAACCTCACGACTAGTCACAGCATGATCAGCGGTAAGTGACTCAAGTGCCTCCAACGTCTTGGCCCGGGCTGAGCGCGTTTCCATAGTAAAGTAGTTAAAATTTTTGTGAAATGCAGAGAACCATGCCGGCGGCTCACTGCCCATCGTGGCAAGCTCTGTAGATAGACGAGGCTGCTTAGGATTTTGCACAGAGAGAGAGAGAGAGAGAGTGCACTCTTAATTAACGTAAACTTACTTGGAGCAAGGAGTGTACCTCGACGAAGCTCCATGCTCCTGTTCTTCCTTGTGACTACCAGCTACCTCTAAAGCTGAGGGGGCAATACGTCCCTCCGCACGCAATCAGCCGTTGACAAGTCGAGGAGGCGCTTCTCCTCCAATACGCCTCGACGTGGATGGCAGTTAAGGCACTCACTGCACTCACTACATAACACGTATGCACGCTTCACTCGCGTAAAATGCACCTCGCGAAAGCTAACTAAAACCAGCGAAAACCGTCAACTGAAAAACACAAAATCTGATACCTATTCGAAAACGCGTTCGTCCGCTTCTGTAGTCACGGTCTCTCTCTCGAGCTTTTTCTTCACCGGCGCGATCTTGTTGATCGCGTTCTATCTCCCTCTCGCTCGCACTCGCGGATTCTCGTGGAAGCACCCCCGGTAGATGCTGCCCTCCCTCGCGCGCGGCAATTAGTCGAATTAACCGCGTACGTCTGCTTGATGCTCACGAGGACGCGTAATATCGCGCGTCAAAATAATTACGCGTCACAACTTCTTGCAAAAAATTCTAGATTAGATTATTTTAGATACCTTCAAATCTCATCTTTTAAACACTTTAACCAGAATTAGCCTAGACATCGAAAAAGTTATGCTTATTTTTCGAATAAAGTGAATAATTTATAAAATTTTTATAAATCACTCATTTTTTCTGAAAAAAGCGCTATAACTTTTTTAATTCTACCTCTAGGGCAATTATGGCAACCGCATTTGAAGTACAAAACTTTAAACTATCAGAGACACTGGAGTTAAAATTTGTCTACGACGTTTATAGAAAAAGTTGCATCGACCAATGTCGAGAAGAAAAATGCACATTACAGCATTAATGGGTTAAATTGCACATGTCTTTGTGTGCCCATGATCATAATACCACTTCTAGCATTTAAAATATTGACGTTTTAACCATATAATTGAATTCAGTGACCTGAAAAACCTAAGAATACAACTTTTCATTATGATTATTGAATTGACGGAGAATATTTGTAGTGTTGGCCGGATTTATGGTAAATTCGACCGCTGTAGTAAACGGATTGAGGATGGATCCTCAAAAACTGAAGCAGTATCCGAATTTTCAAAGTCGAAAAAACATAAAGCAATTTTTTGGATTAGCTGATTAACATAGAAGAATTAAAAGAAGAGACCCTTACACATACTGTTGAAACTTAACGTATACCTCATTTGAGAGAACACGCAAAATTAAATTATAGTACGACAGAGAAAGTTTTTAGCCTTGGTATTTACAGTACCGCCTTTTCATACTTATTACTATAGCTAAATATTTTCCATTGATACAAATCATAGGCCTCTAATGTAGTTACATATTTTGAACGAGCCTATTTTGCGCCCAGCTCAATTGAAAATTAATTTCAGCAAATAGTATTATGATATTGTACACAAATCCAACAGGATAAGCCCCGCCTTGTTGGAATAGACAAACTTTTGCAATGGATATCTGAACCTGCAACCAGAACATTAGAATAAAAATCTTGAATCAAGGGTTGCGAAGTTTTTTCTGGCTAATCAATCGTATTCTACGTCTAGTGTAGTATAGGTAAATGTATTAACCCATTAAGGCCGGGACGCACACTTTTTTCATACTATTTTCAACAGCTTTATTTACTATGATGTCGGTCCTATAAAAAATTGAAATTAGTCATTTCTGATGTAAAGTTATTTAACAGAAAACAGAATATTACGAGTGAATTTTGGAAATCGAATGTTCTAGAACAAACCGTTATGGAATTCTGCGAATTGAGGGGCGACGCCAAGAACCAATAGCAAGACGGCATTTCTTCTTCAAGGGGGAAAGACGAACCACCCCTCCATCTGATGTACTACAACTGCCAGAACGGGACTAGGAGGAATGATCAAGCCACGCCACCAATCAAATTCGAACTGAGGGGACCAATCATCAACTTCCACGTCGACAGTGAGGATGCTCACCAGATGGCGCACGACAATCTTTTAACGGACTTTTCACCCGCGCTTTGGGTATATAAGGAGGCCGATTTCCTGCATCGATATGCTTACCTTCCTTCGGGAACTACTCCAAGGGACTACTGCAATCAACCAGAGAATCTACACAGTTTATTTAAAACCTCAGAGAACCTACAAGATAATAACTCAGTCTATTTTAAATTAGTTTCAACGAATAAAATGTCAAACAGTATTTTATTTAATCAAAGTCTAGATTATTATCCTGTAATAATTATTAAACATTAATCATCATCGAGAATCAAACAACGGACCTTCGCAGTATTAAGCGCTTAGCGCCTAATTGGAATAACGTTCCCTCCACCCGACATAAAGCTGCTTCTACAACTTCAAGCGAGAAATTAAGAGCGAGTTGCCTCTACATCATAGTTTCAGCTTTAAGACCGCTCGGGTCGTAACAGCTTCACAGTTCCTTCCAATTTCATTCTTTTTTTTTCAGGTAAGTATTTCTCTAGTAAAGGAAATAAAGAGCTGAACCGTCGTTATATGTTTCGTTAAATGTAAGAAACGGTAAGGTAGGAATATTTCCGACCATAGCTCATCCACTTTACACTAAATATTTATAATTATGTTGGATTACTGATCTTATTAATTTATATTAACCACACTAAATTGACATAAATAACTTTACGCTACTTTGAAGACACAATTTGGAATGAATAAAACTTTTAAACACAAAGTATACCTACCCTAAATAAATCAAGATTTTGTAATTAGATAATGGTGAAAATGTTCTACAACTATTTGGCATTTTACAATGTAAACGGGGTAAATCAGTAGTTTTGATAATTTTTAATTTATTGTTATTATATTATTATTTACATTTTCATTGATAATGGTAATAAAATAAAAGAAATGCTTGCAGTCACGCATTTTTTAAAATTAATGATCAATTGATTCAATCACGGGTATCAGAGGTCATATTAAGAACTTATTAAAGATGTGCTCTAGGATAAAATGTAATTTTTTAGTATTGACGAACTTATTATTTACTTGAAAGTCATCTGGTCATGGATGCCTAATGCACACGTATTCGTGAAATGGATAGATTTCATTATTTTTCTATCAGGAGTAAATATTACCTATCAATTTAAGTTATTTCCTGTCATTGAAGGGCTGTAATTTTTTAATAAAGTGCACGTTGATGTAAGTTCTATTACTGTCCCTTGCTATTGTTAGTTAACTATTAAACATATAAATAATGCCCTAACGCAGGGGTCGCGTGTTAGGAATAAGGAAGATTAAAAAAAAATTGGAGTATTTCATTTGGAATTCCCAGAATTTAAAATATGTCGTAAGTATTTGGACCCGCCATAAGTCGCACAAATGTTATCAATAAGGTCCTTTATCAAAATAAGAAATAACTGTATGCTTAAAATGCATACAGTTATATCAATTAGATTTATGGGTATTACATAAAAGTTAAAAGTTTTATCGCATTGCCCATATACAACCTTAATCAACGAGCAAAACGGCATCGTGGCTTCACCCGTATACCCACTACATACCAACGCTTGAGGCATGCGAGGTAGGAAGAGAGTGTGGTCACCCAGAGTTGGAACACTGCTACACGACTCGGAGCGGCTTCGATAAGAGAAAATAGCCGGTACAGAGCGGGAGAGCGCGCGAGAGCGAGAGAGAAAGCACGCGACCTGACATCGGTATGGGAGAGCCGAGCTGCGAGAGAAATGACGAGAGAGAGAGAAAGAAAGAGAACGCTCAGCCACATCTGACAAAGATTGAGATAGAGATAGAGAGATAGAATGATAGAGAGATAGAGAGGTAGAGGGGTAGAGAGGTAGAGAGGTAGAGAGATAGAGAGATAGATAGACAGATAGATAGGTAATTGTTTATTTGCATATAAATACAAAATAGTTTGTTACAATGTACATATGTTTGTATGGTATATAAAAGACAGTCTACATTTTTCGCTAATCTATATTATTATTGCATTTAGTTACTATGTATGATATCTTAAAAATATTTAACAGGTAATATCACAGAGCGTCTTGTCTGAAAATACAAACAAATAAGGTAAATCAAGCGGTCCATATCTATCAGTGAATTGCATTCTGAAATTTAAACATTCACTCATTGCACACATGTACCCATTCACACTAATAAATACACTCACACAATATAATAACGATATATATGGTACAAAACAACATCTGTTTGTCCCCTGTATAGGTGTAAGTCTATATAGCACTAAGGCGACAGGCTCCGTCTCTGGATGACTAGGGATCGAGCTGGAGGACGTGTTTAAGGATCGACGTTTTAAATCCGCATTCAGATCACCCATAATCAACTTGTGGCTGTAATTACCAGATAGGTCTCTGATAGGTAGAGTACTGAGGAAGTCAGGATCGCAATTAAAAGCTATTTTTGGAGCTCGATAAATAACATCACCTAGGATTGGTCTTGTACTATTGGATTTAGCAAGGATTTTAACTATATAATTATTATGAATATAAAGGGCAACACCACAGGCATTCACATTACGATCCTGACGTAAAACACTAAACCAATCGATGTATATGTGTCTATCATCCACGACTGGGCCAAGCCACGACTCGGCGATTCCGATAAGATGGTAGGACGGATTATCGCTAAGAAATTGACGGAATTGCGCAATATGAGCTCTAAGAGAATTCACATTGAGAAATCTCGCTCTCAGTCCACTCTCCTTCGCCACACCTGTAACTCCCCGCTGCAGTCACCCCGAGCCACAGCCGTGCCACGAGTATTAGGCTGGCCGCTCTCCTCCTCCACTAGAAAGTGAGGAACAGAGCGCCCATTCCCTCTACGGTACACTGAAAAAAAAGTTCGGTTCCGATTGCGTATGTTGCCCAGGCGGTAACTGTATTTGTGCTCCAAGGCAAACGCTATTGTGCTACATCCGCAATATTTGCCTGGGTTTTCGATTACGCTTACGGCGCCATCCCCAAGCAGCTCCTACTTTTTCCATCGATTAATATACATGTGTCAGATGTTGCTTGTGCACACTGTACCGTTATATCTTCTACTTAAATATTTTAAATAGAGTTATATGGATAAGTTTGTAAAAAGCAAACTGTGATCGTGGAAGCTAGAGCAGTTTATAGAAAGATTTGAAATTAAGTGAACAATACAATTATAATATAATCTAACCTAAAAATACGTAAGTCTGGTATGTACGATTTTCATGTTTTTATTTATAAATATTACTTTGGTTATTTCTTTGCAGAGGCTGGGGTAGATGAGGAAATATTTATATTTATAACTACTGAAAAGAATTTACAATTCATTAATTAATAAAAAAAAGTAAAATTTTAATGTTTACAAAATAGTAAAGTCATAAAGATATCAATGTAAAATAAAAAATTCGTTTATTTAAAATAAGGAAAGCGTTCCAATAATCCTCATTTTAAGTTAAATGCTTAGATAAACCAGCGAAAAAACACGCGAGCCTATATAAGACTCATCTCCAGTATATATTACATAAGATATTATATTTGTAAAATTATTATATATAAACTAATGCACAAAATTAAATTAATATCTAAAAAATTTACAAAAATTTAATGTACGGTAATGAAGCTTCATAATTAATTATGATTTAATTTGATCTGGTTATTATAAGTAAATAATAAAGAATACTATGCAGAATGTTTCAAAATAAAGTGTAAGAAAAGAATTAAGGGCGATTCATGCAACTTTTGCCTAAGAATACGGTTAACGTAACTTTGTAAGTGCTTCGTAAACTGTGCTACTGCTGCCACGTTAATTCTGCATTGGTCCCCAAGTCAAGCTCACTGTTCCTCTACGGCTATCATAATCTAATACAGTTTGTTTGGGAGCATCCGCCAAAACTGCTGGAGTTTCCGGTTAACCGAACTTTTTTTTCAGTGTATACGCATCAGGAATGACCCTTAGGTCTGCAGCGGAGGTAAAGATATGCGCGCGCTCACCACTCCTCCTCTTAACCAAAAATCTGCTACCACTGTGCCAGATGTTTTTAAAGCCAAGCCTTAAAGCCAATTGCTTTAAGCTCAAGAATTCGATATACACTTCGGGCTGCAGTAGTTGACTGATGTAAATTTTACGATCTGGCAAGTGGTTGGCAGACTCAGAGCCAAGAGGAGAGAACTTAACGTCGGAGGTGGTGAAGTAATTGTTGGTGAAACCGCGCTTAGCGTGAAGGATGTCCAAAACGCGCTTTTTACTAGTGAGTTAAATCACGTAAGACGGCGGTCTCCTCGATCGCGATACCGTGCCATTCCCAGGCTCCTCTCCTCGCCCCCTGCTCACGCTCCGAGACTGCAGGACGCGAGCACCAACGATTTCCTCCCTCTCAAGAGTATGGAGGACAGTGCTAAGTACAGTACATCAGTTATTCCATTTACTAGCGATTCGCAGCACTCATCACTATCGATGGAACACGCGACACAGCTCTCACAACGCGAGCGGCGAAACGGTGCAGATTTTGTTGCGGAGCCTAAGAAGACAAAAACTGTGACTCATTATTTAAATTTAAATTTCCATGTTCATTTTCGTCGATATTTGCTAATTTATTACAAGTAGATTGCTTAGCCAAAAGTGAGATATCATCAACCATGGCTGATATCTTGCGCAGATTTAATCCTTTAATACCGAGTTTTCCTGAAGCAGCATAAGCCGATAATTATAAAAGCCCTCCAGCTGGGACAAGTGCACATCTAATTTTCGCTCAAGAGACGAGACTTGTGCAATTAGGTTATTCACCAGCTGATTGACTGCTGGTGTATCAGCTGGAAAATTTGAAGTGATACCATTAAGCCTTCGCTCAATCCGAGATTGAAAATCGGCCAATATTCTTCCAAGGAGTTCAAATTGCGCGCCAACAAGATCGGTCAGGGTTGATGATGTGCTGGTATTAACGGCGGAGACATTGGATGCATTAAATTTATTGGTATTTTTTTTTTTTTTTTTAATAGTTTTTATTGGCCTTTTGCTGGTGAGCTTAGGCCATTACCTGGTATTTTGCCCAGTGGGACTTTTTTATTCAATTTTTGCCCAGTGGGACTTGTTATTGTTCAATAATTATGCCCAGCGGGACTTTTTTTCCAAATAACGTAGTCGAGGTTCTTTTTCCGTCCGAAAAAAGCCCGAAAAAATTTTCGAGCTCCAGACGGGAATCGAACTCACGACCACTTGAGTCGCTTTGTATTAGCAGGCAAGCGCCTTACCCACTAAGCCAAAGACGGCTCTATTTATTGGTATTAACATGCTGAATGCTCTTAGCTGGCGTTGAAGTATACAGTAGAGAAGAGGAGGGCGCTTGTATGCCTGCAACCCGCTGTATTTTCGCTGTTGTTTCCTCAGATGTCTGTGCGCCGGCAACCCGCTATATCTCCAAGTTGCTTTTGCCGTCGTCTCCAGTGTCAAGTAGCAGGAGTGTGTGAGAGAGAGAGAGAGCGAGAGAGATGAAAAGACTGAGCGAGCTAGCGAGTATACAAATACACTTGCGCTCGAGGGGCCGCTGCTTTCTCCTAAGTGCGAGCCTGCCCCTCTACTCGATACTGGAGACGACGGCAAGAACAAGCTAGACAGCGCGCGGCGGGTTGCTCGCGTGCAGGTGTCTATACCATATGCGGCTGACGTACAGCGGGTTGCCGGCCCGCAGGCGTCTAAGGAGACTACGGCAGAAGTACAGCGGGTTGCAGGTGTGCAGACATTCTCCTCTTCCTTGCTATACACATCAATGCCAGCTAAGACCATCCAGCATATCAATACAAATAATTTTAATGCGTTCAATGTCTTCGCAGCTAATACCAGCATGTCATCAACCCTGGTCAACCTTGTTGGCGCGCAATTTGAACTCCTTGGAAGAACATTGACCGAATTTCAATCTCGGATTAAGCGGAGGCTTGACGGTATCACTTAAAATTTTCCAGCTGACACACCAGCTGTCAATCAGCTAGTAAATAACCTAAGTACACAAGTCTCGTCTCTAGAACGAAAATTACATTAGCAGTCGTCCCAGCTGGAGGGCCTGCATAATGATTGTATTATGCTGCTTACGGAAAACTCGGTAATAAAAGATCAAATCAACACACTTTTGCGCAAGATATTAGCCATGGTAGAAGATCGCTCTTGACTAAGCAATTTACTTGCAATAAGTTAGAAAATATCGGCGAAAATGAACATGGAAATTTAAACTTAAATAACGAGACACAGGTATTGGTCTTCTTAGGCTCCACAACAAAATCTGCACCGTTTCACCACTCGCGTCGTGAGAGCTGTGTCGCGGGTTCTACCGATGGTAATGAGTGCTGCGAATTGCTAGTAAATGGAATTGTTGATAATGCTTTGACGGCTATAAATCTTGACAATGTTGCGTTAGCAGTACTAAACACTGTCCTCCGTACTCTTGAGAGGGGGGAAATCATTGGTGCTCGCGTCTTGCAGTGTTAAGGCACGAGCGAGGGGCGAGGAGAGGAGCCTGTGAATGGCGCGGTATAGAGATCGAGGCGACCGCCGTCTTGCTTGATTCGCCTTACCAGTAAAAAACGCGTTTTTGAAATCGTTCGCGCTAAGCGAGCTTTCACCTACAATAACCTCACCACCTTCGACATTAAGTCCCCTCCTCTTGGCCCTGAGTCTGCCACCCACTTGCCAGATCGTAAAATTTACATCAGTAAACTACTGCAGACTGAAGTATATAGTAAATTCTTGAGCTTAAAGCAACTGGCGTTAAGGCTAGGCTTTAAATATATATGACCCAGTGGTAGCACATTTTTGGTTAGGAGGAAGGGTAGTGAGTGAGCGCATGTATTTACCTCTGCTGCAAACTTGCGACTTATTTCTGATGCGTACTGAGGGAATGGGCGCTCTGTTCCTCACTTTCAAACGGAGGAGGAGAGCGGCCAGCCTAATACTCGTGACACAACTGTGACTACCGGATTATTGCAGCGGGGTACTACTGGTGTGGTGAAGAAGAGTAGACTGAGAACGGGCTTTCTCAATGTGAATTCTCTCAGAGCTTACATTAAGCAATTCCGTCAATTTCTTAGCGATAGTCTGTTCTACCATCTTTTTAGTATTGCCGAGTTGTGGCTTTAAAAAAGATTTCAACTCCATCCTCGGTTTTAGAAATTCGTCCTATCGCCCTGCTGTATTTTCTTTGCAATGTGCTTGAGAAGATTGCACACCCTAAAATTACCAGCCATCTCTAGGACCGGCATTCACAATTCTTTTCAGGCAGGGCTTAGTCAACATCACAGTACTCAGACAGCCTTGCTTAAATTCACTGATGACATTCGTACAGGCATTGATCGATGGATGATCAGCTTGCTTTTGCTCTTGCACTTCAGCAAGGCATTTGAAACATCTCTTCTTCAAGACTGTTAAGCAAATTGCGCGATCTCGGGTTCTCGAGGTCCGCACTCTTTTGGATAAATTCGTATTTACAAGGCCGCGCTCAACGCGTTTTATCTAAAAATGGTTCTTCTTCGTGGGTTGAGACAAATTTAGGTGTACCACAGGGGTCGGTCCTCGGGCTTTTGCTCTTCAATATCTATATCCATAACCTAAAAGACCTTTTTGATCGCGGGACGGTCAAGCACATTTTATATGCCGATGATCTCCAGGTTTACCTGCAAGTGCCTGCAGGTGAACTTCTAGATGGTATAGTTCGCCTGTCTGAAGCGGAACGGTTGGTGTCCACATGGGCTAAGCGCTTGTCTCTCCGTCTCAATGCTGGAAAAACCATAGCAATTTTATTTGGTTATCAAAAATATGTTAATGATTTGGTTAACATGGGGTTGCCAGACGTTGATATGGGGAGCGGAGCGTTTGGCCTTTTTCCGACGCCGTCGTGAGTCTCGGGGTTACATTAGATAGCAAATTAACGTGGAAACCGCAGGTTGATTCAATAACGAAAAAAGTAAATAAAGTCCTTTACAGCCTGCGGTTTATAAGGGCATGTACCACCGAGGCTTTACGCAAACGGCTGGTTGAAGCTCTAGTATTACCCCATCTTGATTACTGCACCCTGGTTTGTCTTGATACGTCCGACGAACAAAGAATTAGGCTACAGAGACTGAATAACCCATGTGTCCGATTTATCTACGGTGTTAGGAGAGATGAGCACATCACCCCCTACAGAAAGCAGCTGGGCTAGTTGCGCGTTGACAGTCGGAGGATGTATTTTGCTGCCAACTTCATGTTTAAAATCCTTCGGCTCAATCAACCAACTTATTTAGCGGCATTTTTTCACAAAAACCAGTCCAGGAGCACCAGCAGGGGTGTTGTACGAAAACTTTCGATGCCAAGAGTGCGCACGGAAAATGGCATGAGATCCTTCCAGATCCAGTGTGCGCGCTATTGGCACACTCTCCCAATAAGTCTGCGCAACCTTCCATCTTTGTGCGGATTTAAAAAGGCGGTCCTTACACACCTTCTCGAGTGCGACCCCTAGTCAGCCAGAGATTGGGCCTGTGATCCTAGTGCGCTAAATATTTGATCTTATTCTCTTTTTTTTTAGACTTACATCTACACAGGGGGACAAGCAGACGGGGTTTCTTTATGTTCACTTATTTTGCTTTGTACCCTATACAACGTTTTTATTGTGTGAGTGTATTTATTAGCGTGAGTGGGTGTATGTGTGCAATGAGTGAATGTTAATTTTAGAATACAATAATTGACCGATAGATATAGACTGCCTTGATTTGCCTTGTTTATTTGTATTTTAAAAGAAGACGTTCTGTGATATTACTTATTTAAACATTTGAAGACTGATTTTTGTATTATATTTTAACTTATGCTGGGATATCATGGATAGAAACTAAGGGCAATATTTTATATAGACTAATGAAACATGAAGACTGTCTTAAATATGATGTAAAACCTTATTTACACATTTGTATGTTATGACCATTGAAATTTTATATTTATTTGCAAATAAACTAATAACTATCTATCTATCTATCTCTCTCTGAGCTCTTGCAGCGCTTAGCTGACGAATTCTCAGTTAAGATCATCCAGCACAGTTCGACGTACCGTACCGATGCATCTCACACATGGATCGACATAATGTTTGTGGACGATCACGATACTGTACTGGACTATGGGAACAGTCTAGCGCCCTTTCACAGCAGGCACAATATCATTGATGCTATCATCGACATTCAATTGGTATCTACTCCCAAGGAAACTTTCAGTTTTAGAAATTATAATAATATAAACTTGGTGGAGCTCAGTCAGTTCTTGTGCCGCTGCGATTGGTCGTCGCTTTCTCAAAATACCTTAGATTCTGACTTTGACATAAAGGAGACGCTTGAATATCTTAGTGTCAATCTACTGGAGACTATAAATGAACTTGCACCGTTGTAAACTGTAACTCCTCGTAGCGGAAAAGCCCCATGGATTGGCACTGAGCTTCAACTACTCATCAACAAACGTAACGCCACGCATAGACGGTATAAGAGGACTGGGAATGCCACTCTGCTGGATGAATTTCTTCATTTACGCAATGAGATCGAGGTGCGCATGGATCAAGAGAGTACCTCCTGTTTTAGTAACCAGCTTTCTGATGCTCTTGATCATAGGAAGGATATTTGGAGAAAAATGCGTAATCTTGACATCTTGCCCAAGAGCAAGGAGGACTTATATGGTTTCATCCCAGACGAGCTCAACACACACTTTGCGGGTGTGTCAATCGCGCCCAATGAGGATATAGATAGCGTATCACACATCATATAGTCTGCATCTGATGATGGTTTTGCATTCCACCCATTTACTTTTCCAGATGTAGTTCTCGCCATGTCTCACTTTACATCTCAGGCGAGGGATGTAGATGACATACCCCATAGTGTTGTGATGAAGTCTCTGCCAGAGTTGGGGAATTATATAGTTCGTTTATTTAACTCCTCCTTTACTCAGGGAGTCTTCCCGAGTGCTTGGAAACGGGCGCAGTTAGTGGCCTTAAGATTTCTACCCCAACTTTAGCTTCTGACTTTCGTTTTATTGTCCTACTGCGCTTCTTTTCCTAGGTACTTAAGAAGATTGCGCACTCCAAAATCGCCAACTATCTCTCCAGGACCGGCATTCTCGATCCTTTACATGCAGGGTTCAGACAGCATCACAGTACTCAGAAAGCCCTGCTTAAGCTGACTGACGGCATACGAATAGGCATTAATAAAAGGATGATCACCCTTCTGTTGCTCTTCGACTTTAGCAAGGCATTTGACACCATCTCTCCTTCGAGACTGTTGAGTAAACTGCGCGATCTCGGGTTCTTGAGGTCTGCACTCCTGTGGATTAAATCGTATTTGCAAGGCCGTACTCAACGTGTTTTATCCAAAAATGGATGTTCCTCGTGGGTTGAGACAAATTCGGGTGTGCCACAGGGGTCGGTCCTCAGGCCTTTACTCTTCAGTCTCTATATTAATGACCTTCAAGACCTCTTTGATCGTGGAACGGTCAAGCACATACTATATGCTGATGACCTCCAAATTTACATTCAAACACCCGCAGATAAATTTCTGGAGGGAGTAGCTTGCCTGTCCGATGCGGCACGATTGCGACACAGTTTCTGTCTTGTCAAAATTTATATATTTTCCGACTTTGCCCGAGCATATTGAATATTTATAAGTTCTATTTTTATAAATATCTGCCTCTACTTGGCTTTCCAATGAATTATTGTTAATACCTGGATCTTTATTTTGTTGGAGATAAAACTTGTTACACTGATTTGTACAAATTACATTAGTTGCGTTCGTGCTATCTTCTGAATTATTGTTACTATTGTTATTTTCATTATTTGAGTGTTCAACTAAATTTAATATGTATATTGCATCTTCATTAGTTGATATGTTGTAATTATTATTTTTCTGACTTTCATTAATTATTTTATTATTATCGTTAACTACTTCTATCTTTTTAAAATTACTTACAGTTTTATTGATAATTATAACGTTACAAATTGTTGAGTCATTCTTTATATTAGGCCTAAATTCTGTAGTTGTTTCGTAACGCTGCTTAGGTTGCAATTTTGAAGTTAAAGTGACTTTATTTTAAGTATATTCTTTTAAATTATTACAGGTTAAAATTTTCATATTATTATCATCTATTTTTGCCAAATTTATTCTCATGAGAGAAATACTTATTTTTTCTATGCGCTCTTTTTCGAAATAGTCTAGCTTTCGTGCCTTATTAATTCTATTTACATTTATTTCTTTTGTGTCATTCATTATTACTGGAACGCATACTTTAGTCGGTTCATACTTTTGCTTATGTTGCACTTTTGGTAATGACCTAATTTCGTCGAAATTCTGCTGTTTGCAACTTAAACATATTTCTAACATCATGTCGATTTCTTCTATTTTAGCAAAGTTAATTTGTTTCCTGATTGGCTTGGTAGTATAATTTACAATTTCCATGGGTTCTCTATGTAAATATTTAAATGTTTTATCCAATATTTTATGTGCTTGGTTGAACTGATTATTTGTTTGATCAAAATTATGATGTGGCAAAGATTGCCAAAATCTTTGAGTTTCCTTGTTTTCTTTATATCTGTTAGAATTATCGCTATTATTATTTCCATTAAAATTTTTATATCTATCGTTTGAATATCTAGAACTTTTAAAACAGTCTAGAGCCGTGTGACTTATCACATCACAAATCTGACACTTTAATTGACTCATAAATTTAAAATTATTTAATGCACAAAATTTAACTGTATGTCCTGTCTTATTACATTTCGCACATAGCACTTCAGGACAATTTTGAACAGTATACAAATCATATTAATAATACTCTGATCAATATTCATCTTCAATTTCTGTATATAGTTCTATTACAAATTCTTGAATTCAATTACATAGTTTTATTAATTATTTTATTTCAATAAGAAATTTTAACTCATAGGATTACGTAAGAAGAACTCGCTGCCTTCTTT
>UELU01138311.1:0-17711 GCA_900490025.1 Megastigmus dorsalis | reverse complement strand
GGCTGCAGACCAGTGCAATTGTATGGATTGTGGTGGCAGGTTACTCACAACACACACACACCAATACACGAATAGCGGTTTTTCTCTATTTCGCGCGTGCTCTCGTTATCGCGGCGGAAATCGATCTAAGGCTCGATGGCCCCCCTCTATCGCTCGCTAATTACCGCTATCTCTCTCGCGCGACACTTACCTATGCTCTCTCTGAGCCCCGTCGGATCGAGCATACAATCGAATTAACGATCGAATATCAAATTCAATCGTGAATTCGTTATAACGGATATGACGTAAACTTAATGATAAATTAATCAATGATTATGATTCGCCGCCAGGAGTTAAAGAAATATTCGCGCAATGCCAAAATAAAAAATTCATGGCGACATTAGATTTAACGATGAGTTTTTGGCAGATACCGCTCACCGAAAAAAGCAGAAAATACACGACATTTAAATGCGATAATCGCGTATACGAGTACAATGTAGTCGCATTTGGCTTAAAAACAAGCAGCGCAGCATTAATACGCGGTCTAGATGAAGCTATTCACGACTTTAACGACTTTTTATTAGATGACCTATTTGTAATTTCTGACAAGTTCAAAATGCATTTAACGCATCTACATAAACTATTTGAAAGATTTTCTAAGCATAATTTAAAAATAAATTTCGGAAGTCAAATTTTGCACAAAGCGAAGTCCATTTCCTTGGACATATCATATTGGCAGATGGTTTAAAACCAGTGCCAGATAAAATCACTACTATTAAAAACTTTAAAATACCAAGAAATATTTAAGAGCTACAAGCTTTTCTCGTTTTCGTTTCAACCGCTAAACACTTATTATTTTAATTTTTAATTTTAGCGTTGCAGAGGAAACAATGCTCTCTCTGAGATTTCCTTTTGTTGAATGAAGTCAAAATGATTATTCCCACAAATGTATTGAAGTCTTGTAAATTTAAATCGAAATTATTTTCTTTACAAGCGCCTATAATATATTGCTTCATTTCCGTACAGAGAAATGTTTCAAACAGTTCTACTGGCTCACTTTCTCGTATTTTCTTTATTATTGAGTCTTTCAATAAAATTTTGTCTTCCATATCATCAATATATTTTTTTCTCCTTCCACCCAATTGAAAACATGGTTTCCTTCTAATTTAGTTTGAGCTTCACTATAGGTTTTACAAGCTTCTTTGAAAGTTATATTAGAAATTTCATCATCTGAATCAGTATCGAAATCTGATGCATCAGAACCAGAATTATCAGGATTAGGAACGGTAACTATATCATCGTAGGTGTTCTTTGATGTATCAATTTCATACATTTCATGAGAGGGAGTGGAACGTCTCTTACGTTCTTACGACATTGTAATATAAAATAATAAAAATACGTAATGAGAGCAATAACTATGCTTATCAATGCCTCTTATCGACTGATCGCATGAAATATCTCGACTCCAGACAGGGAAAACAATCACTTCGATTCGACCGTAATTGTATGGTCGCAAAATAACACGAGACTAGCAAGTAATAAAAATAAGCTTACATAAAAATTTTCTAAATTGACTTTTTGATATGTATATATTATTATTATAGCTGTACAAATTGTACTTGTACACACTGAAAAAAGGCAAAACATTCCTATACTATTGTTAGCTGTTCTTTATTCTGCGTGAAAAGTATTACACACTTCTGTGATCATGACATAAAACATTTTTTTCTCGAAAAATATTGAGTTTAGAGAAAAAGTTTATAGAACAGAAATGTCTTAGAATTGATCATAGAACCTTCTCAAATTTTTTCAGAATTATTAGACATGATTTTGGAAAATTCAATTTTCCAAGTTTTCCAAAAATTCAAATATTCTCTCCAAAAATTCTGAAAAAATTTGAGGGTACTGAAAGGGCATTCAATTTCATGTTGTAACACGGGTTTGAAAAATTTTTCTAAGGCCTATAACTAAAGAAAAAATCGCGTCGTAAATCAACAAAAAAATCAGGTCTTTTGGTCGTTAATGGGTTCAGGACGTTTAACGACAATCAAGATATAAAATATTCAAATATTATATTCGTGAATCATTAACTATTCCTCTCGCTAATCTTAAAAGAATACGAGTTATAGCGCATAAAACGTTAGCTCAGATTTAACATAACGCGATCGATTTCTTTAATTAGAAATTGATTTAGTGAAATATTTAATTCGTGATAGTTCCCGGACGTCACAGTTGGTTTCAATGCATAATATGTGTTGTAATTTGTAAAATTACCTTTAAAAAGGTAAAACTTGTGGCAAGTATGATGTTTCTTCCCCAGCAAAAAATAAAATCTCTTTAGTTACTGTATCTATGTAATCTCTTTTTGATAATGTAAAAAGTAAAATATATTTTTTTCATATTTCTAATTAAGTAATCAATTCTTTATTACATTTTTTATATTATATAAATTTGACCTTAAAAAAAGTATAAAATAAAAAGAAATTGCTGTCAAAGCTTCTATTGATCCCAGTAATGCAAATTAGATAAACAATTTCTTATCAGTTTCCAATTACTTATTGCAAAATTTCGCTAAAGAAAGTTATGAAATCATTTTAGAAATAGTCAAGTATTCTTTTTAGCTCAGCAGCAATCTTAGCAGTTTGTATGTCATTTTAGTTCTATTATTTTTTTCTCTTTTCAATTTTGCACAATATTCTTTATCTTAAAATGACTATGAATTATAACGAATTCACGATTGAATTTAATATTCGATCGTTAATTCGATTGTATGCTCGATCCGACGGCGCTCAGGCATCGAGGATGATGAGCGAGAGAGAGAGCGTAGGTAAGTGTCGCGGGAGAGCGATAGCGGTAATTAGCGCGCGATAGAGGGGGGCCATCGAGCTTCAGATCGATTTCCGCCGCGATAGCTACAGCACGCGAAAAAGAGAGAGAAAGCCGCGCATTCGAGACTGCAGCCAGTGCAATGTTCTGTGCCAGCGACGAAGCAGAAGGAGTGAGAGAGAGAAAAAGAGAAAAATAAGCGCAACTCCGCACGAGTAAGTACTTGAAGTACTACAGCGACGGATCGCAAGCGGCGATCCGTGTATATGTGTGTGCGTGCGCGCCAAAATATTCTTTGCCTTCTCGGTTCGCGAATCATAGTGCCATTGCACTTGTATTTGATTTTATTATAGAATATATTTCGTTTATTGGATTCACGCATTTATCAAATACGAGGTATCCTTACTTTTCCTAATATCCCGCGATTACCGCCGCCTCCGCGGGCACAGTAGATAGCGGATCTGCTGTGCATTTTCTGAGCAAGCTGGACTCGTGAGCCTTGCACGGAGCTCACGAGTATCTTTGGTCCGAGCATCGGAAAGCAAGACTCAACAAGAGAGTCTCGCATTTGTAAACGGAAGCTGATTGATCCTGAACAGAGGGATAAAGCAAAGAATTTTCCCACTGCAACGTGCAGCAGATAGGACTGTGCAGTACAGGGTTACGGCACACTGAGAGAAAACCAGCCCCGTTACAAATGGCGCCCAACTAAAAGACCTACAGAGTGGTCTCGAGGATTGCACGATGTCCTCTCCCATCGTCCAATGTATCTTTTTGGACAAGGGGTCCACAGATTTGAGAAATCCTCCTACTACCTTTCTTCCTGTGATCATGCACCAAAGCCTCTGAGTCGTAGTGTGTGTATTCGGCTGGGATTGTGCCGGTACACAGAGACACACGGCTATGCGCAACTGCCTCTGAGTCACATGGAAATGACATTCCTATAGAAAAGGCTTTGCAACTCTATTCCCTCCATAGTGTGGATATGTTTTGACATGGCGCACCGCAGATTCGTGTGTAAGTCTTGGTGGTCGCGGTCATAGGATAGCACTATGTCCTCTCTATAGTGTGCATATCGTTAACGTGACGCGACAGGAGCATCGGCATGAGAAGGAATAGAGAGAGATGGGCTCCCGGTCTTGGGGATGGACGACGAGGCTGAGTCCAACGAGTTAAAAAAGGTATAGAAGACGGTCTTCTCGTTGCTGCAGGACGATAAGTCGTTTCTGGGTGGGGGGTATAACGGCCGAGGATTTGAGAAAGCTAGTCGGCGAATGGTAGATCCCTGTGATACCGGCACGAGTAGTCGGTAGGATCTGTAGCTGAGTCGAGGCCAGTGCGGCGTTGGCTCAGTGTTAAGGAGCACGCCTTTGGATCCTGAGGTCGTGAGTTCTAGCCTCGCGTCCGCGTACTTTTACCTCGATTTTCCCTAAATCCTGCCCCGTTACAACTGGCGCCCTTAACGTGTTCGGTTTCGGGATTTAGGCGCGGAAAATACTCAGAATTTAGTGTGCGCATGTATTACTGCTGAAATTGCGTATCAGTAAAGATACGGATTTCAACTGCCGAAAAAGTTGGGTTCGGCAGCAGTTTTGAAATATTATTTCGAATATTATTTCGAATAATATTTCAAGCGCTATACGCGTTAAAATATAAGCGCGATAAATCGAGAAGGCACGCGACATAAAAGCGCTCAAAGTCAAAGCGACTTTGTTTACATGCGCCGGAGCTATAGGTAAGAGTATAGCCCGGTACGTGTAAGCGCTTACGTGAGTGCGAGAGAGAGAGGTAATACGCCAAGTGTGCCAGCGGCGTGGAACCACCGCGAATACAGGCGCATAGGCGTAACAGCCAAAATTTTAATTGATTTTGAATTAAATTCTTGATGCCTTATATTCGCAGCTGAAGGCTGTGCACAGTGGCATGTGCTGTGTGCAGCAGTGCTAGTGGTGTGCTAGCGTTAAATATTTGTATAATAAATAAATTTTTAATTTGTTATTATACTGTTTAAATATTTATGCGCGAGGTGCTTCACTCGTCAGAGTGGTTCGTGTAGTTAGTGTCCTGGGTGGATTATTTAGTAATAATCCACCTGATATCGATAAAGTATCGCAAGTAACTGTTGGTAGAACAGTTTATAAATTTTGTTTTACTGTTTTTTTTTTGTTTTTTTTTGGTTGAACAAAAATTGTTTTTTGTGAGTAGACCAGACGAGTGAGGCACACCACTAATTTTTAAGATTTGTGATTTTTATTGATTGTTCGTGTATTATTTGTTGCGTTGTTTTCTTGCGTTTTCAGGAGGCATTGGAAGCGACAAATTAATTAATTAAATAGCGGTAGAGTGCTTTTGGGAGAATTTTTATTTTTTTTGTGGTTCGATTGAATTAATTTTATGAATTAATTGATTGGATTTCGCGGAATAAAAATTTTTTTTTGTTAAGCAAAAATTCGCTAGATTGGCGATATTCTCCCGAGAGCACACGGAATCGATCTCAGCACACCACTGGCGAGATTCGAACCTGCGATAACAGGTTACGAAAGATTGTATAGAGCGAGGTTTGAACATGCACGGCAAGAAAAGGTCGAACAAAAGAAGAGTTCGAACTTGTGCATAGCGAGATTCGAACCCGAAGATTAGTATTTGGCGAAAGCAAAGGCTAGGGGCGGTCTATGCATCACAAAAGGATAGGACAAGTGCACTAGCAAGGACAGCTAGTGCACAGAAAGCCATTAGACTCAAGCAAAAGAGGATTCGAACTCAAGCGTGTTCAAGATTCGAACGCGGCTTGAGTCGAATAGTTGCACGAGCAAGTCTGGAAAGGTGCACTAGTGATAATAAGCTAGTGCACGTAGTGAGATTCGAACTCCAGAGAGAGTATCGAACACCAGATTTTTGGGAATTGAACACGTTTCAGAGAGCCCTAGAAGGCTGGTGCTACAGCATGTAGAGCGAAGAGCTGGAAGAAGCTCTATCTGCGTTGCAGCTAAGCCGCGAGGGCTTACAGTTCGCCAAAAAGGGTCGTCTGCAGAAGTGGCTGATGGGTGAGTACTCAGCAGCCGATTTCGAACCCACATACGAAACGGACGAGATAAAGGCCCAGATGCAGCGAGAGGAGCTGCGTCGGGCCTACATAGAGGAGAAATCTTTTGAAATGTCAGGGGCGACTATTGATGACAATGATGCAAGTCATGATAGTACGCACCCTGTACATCTTTTAGCAAAGGATCCCATTTTGAGAGAATGGGATGAAAAAAGAGAAGCTCAGTTATATGCAATGAGCAAATCTCGTCGAGAAGGAGATGCGAATGTTACATCAGACGTACATCATAACTCGGAGCTCCGTGAAGAGAGCTCCGAAGATGAAGAGCAGGAGGAAGGTGGGTAGCGAAAAGAGCTGCCACAAAATAATTCTAGGACTGACGGGATTGACGCAGCAGAAGGGGGCAGGAGCGGAAACGCGATACACCCAGTGTCAGTCCCAGAAGGAGAAATTTCGGTGAATATAATGGATATATTCACCGAAATTAAACAACAACTGATGATGCTGCACGAGAGCGTAAGAGATGTCTCACTAAGCTGTGCAGTATTAGAAGCAGAGCAGAAGGCCATAGCTCCTGAGGTGCAAAACGGCAGAGGCCAGTTGAGGCCAACTGCGCCAGAGTTTAGCATGCACCAGGAGGAGCAAAATCGCAGAGTGGCTTCTAGCACAAGGCTAGAAAGCAGAAGTGCGAGAGGGCCGATAACGCCAGGATTTGGCCTGCGTCAAGAGATGCAGGCCGATAACATAACCCAGAGGAGAGCGCACGTAAATTTTCAGGAGGCTTATAATCAGTATCCTGAAAACAGCAGTCTCCTAGAGGATACTCAGGTGCCAAGAGCGGCTCCAGTAGTTTCAGGTGCTCGAGGTGTAGGCGCAGCCTGGGAGAGGGGAAATCTCTCAGGTAGCCACAGACCAGAGAGTATGAGCACTGAAACGATGGATCCGAGTACAGGTGATATACTCAGATCCAATACCAGATTAATACAGGAGAATAACTCTCATTGGCGCTCATCCAACAGAGACGTAGGCCAGATTGTCAGGAAATGGCAAGTTCGATTTTCTGGTGATAAAGACCAGAGTATAGACATATTTCTGACGAGAGTTGAGGAGTGCAGGATATTGGCCAATCTGACAGAAGAGGAGTTGCTATCCTCTTTGTCACAGTTATTGACTGGTGTTGCGGCCATTTGGTACAGAAATGATCGTGACAAATGGAGAACATGGGCCGAGTTCTGTGCAGTTGCTGAAAGATGGTACGGGGCAAACAAAGGTTTTCAGCAGCGCCTGGTATCAGAGGCCTATGCGAGGACTCAAGGTCAGTATGAGCCTGTACGTGATTTTATCACGTGCTTGCAGGCCATTTTATTAAAGCAAGTTCCTGTGCCGAGGCTGGAGGCCTAGCTAGACATTATGCACTGGAACATACTACCAAAGCTCCAGTGCATGGTACGTCGCGCAGAGGCGCGTGACGTAGAGTCCTTGATGGAGCTAGCGAGAGAAGCAGAGCCCATATCTGTGGCAGGAGAGGCTTTTAAACCTCCACCGTCTCCACAGCACACAGTAATGCCGGAGATGGCGTACAAGAGGACAGCCAAGCCGCAGAAGGCGAAGCCTAGTGTCTCTGCAGTGGCAGAGACAAAAGTAGCCGCAATGAGCCAAGCGCCGCGAGGTATGCCGGACTTGGCTCAAGTATTAAAGGAGGTGCCAGCCATAAGAGCAGAGATGAAGGATCGCTGGCGGAGCAAGTCTCCGCGAGAATCCAAGAAAAGGCCGGGGTATTTTAAGCCAAGGGGCAGGCAGAGCCCGCCTAGGGACAAAGGCTCTAGAACAGAGCATGGTGGCGGTTCTCGCCCACTTAGCCCCCGGATAGTGAACAAGCCATTTACGTGCTTTGTTTGCGATCAGCCGGGGCATTCGGAAAACGAGAAAAGGAGAACCGAGTAGAGGTCACTGCGGCTCCTAAAACGCCGCCTAAGACCTCCGAATCCGCCAGCGAGGCTGATAAGAGTTTGTTCGGAGGTATGAGGACCTTTGAGCAGCCAGAGGGATCAATAGAAGGATGCTCGAATCCGGATGAAAGCGAAGACCGTTGGTGGCTCCAAGTGCATATTGGTGGCTATAGGATTCGAGCATTATTTGAGCCAGGAGCCGCACGCACTGTGATGGGATCAGTAAGACTACAGATCGCTAGTGCATGTGGCAGACAGCTACGACCTAGTTATGGCAGAGGGACGAGAATGGCAAATGGTCATTACTCGTCCATCGTAGGCTATGCTAGCTTACCATTCGAGATCGCAGGGATTCAAACGGATGTAACGGTGGCTATTATGCCCGAGTTGGACTCTGACTGTTATGTCGGAGTCAACTTTACGAGATTGTTTAAGGCAATCTTGGATCCTTGCAAGAATCAACAGTTTTTCAAGGATGAAAACAGGCATGTTGATCTCGAAATGGCTGGGGTTAGCGAGAGGCAAGTCACAGCTGTTTCCGCCATAGGACTCGCTGACATGGAGTCAGCTGAGAGAGAGCAGCTTGAGCGGTTGCTTGATCGAGCTATTAGAGCTCCCGAGAGTATACTTCGGTGTACTACGTGGGTGGAGCATGAAATAGATGTAGGTTCAGCTCGACCCATTAAGTAAAAGCATTATCCAGTATGTAAAATGATCGAAGAGGAGATGCACCGCCAGGTCAGGGAGTTGCTCGAGGCAGACATAATTGAGTCATCTGAGAGCGGTTGGGCCAGTCCAATGGCGATGGTGAAAAAGAGTAGCGGCAAGTATAGAATGCGCATAGCCTTTAGAAAAGTCAATGCCGTTTCTAAGCCGGATGCCTATCCATTGCCATTTATGGATCACATCCTGCGCAAGCTCCGGTCAGCCAGATATATATCTACGCTTGACTTGAGCAGTGTATACCACCAAATTCCATTGAAGCCGGAATCAAGGCCGATCACCGCATTTACGGTGCCTGGGATGGGCCTCTTTCAGTATAAAAGAATGCCTTTCGGACTAAGTCAAGCAGGAGCGTCCTTTCAAAGACTCATCGACCGAGTAATTGGACCAGAGCTTGAGCCGTATGTCTTTAGTTATTTGGATGACATCATTGTCGCGATTGAGTCATTTGAAGAACATCTGGTGCGGCTTGAGCAAGTGCTCCAGCGAATAGATAAGTCAGGTCTTACTCTCAATCGAGAGAAAATCGTATTTTGTCAAGATGAGGCAAAATATCTCGGTGTGATAGTAAATCGAGACGGATTTCGGCCCGATCCAGAAAAGATCGAGCCGATTATGAAATATCCGGCGCCAAGGAACGTAAAACAGCTGAGAAGTTTCTTGGGCATGGCGTCGTGGTATAGGAAATTTCTAAGAGATTTTGCCACGATCGCTGAGTCACTCACCCAGTTGACTAAAAAAGGTAGGAAGTATGAGTGGCTCGAAGAGCAACATGCAGCTTTTGATTGAACAAGCTCTAATTGCAACTGCACCTGTGCTGCAGCGCCCACGCTTTGATGTACAGTTTGCTGTGCAAACAGATACTAGCGATACTGGGTGAGGAGCAGTACTTCTTCAGATCATAGATGGAGAAGAGTGAGTGCTTGAATTTGCAAGCCGTACTCTGTCTTCGGCCGAAAGGAATTATAGTGTGACAGAGAGAGTGTCTTGCCGTAGTGTGGGCTATAAAGAAATTTAGGCCATACATAGAGGGCTATGCGTTTAAAGTAATAACGGATCATAGCAGCCTCCGTTGGTTGTGTAGTTTACACAATCCTACGGGCAGACTTGCACGATGGGCCTTAGAATCCCAAGGCCATACATACACAGTCGAGCATAGGAAAGGCGCACTTAATAATGTGCCTGATGCTCTATCTCGTACGAGAATAAAGAGCCGGCCGTCAGCGCAATATCCTGGGTCGAAGAGACCCGTGATGAATGGTATTTGCGCTGCGTACAGAAAGTAGAAGAGGACCCGACTGGCAATCCTAAGAGTAAGATTTCGGGGGTCACCTGTACTTCTATAAGCCGGATGAAGCTTTAGAAGGTACGATAGGTGATGATGATGCCTGGAAGCTCGTCGTGCCCATGGGGAAACGAAAAGACGTTATTCCAGCCCTACTGAACTATGGTAGGCAGCTATTGCCTCCTTCGACCATTTGAAGAAATGAAGAATTGGTTGCTCTTGATAAAGAGCAAAACGAAGCTCTGGATAGATGGAAAAGGAAAATCCAAGAGCTCGTTACGTTGCGTGATAGCGCGAGTCGAAAGTCGGATGCTTCACATGACCGACAGGCTGCCTATTATGACGCACGTCGGAGGCCAGCTGACTTTGTAGTTGGAGACAAAGTGTGTTCTTTCTTCAGCAGCTCAGGGACTGAGAGCGAAGCTAACTCCTAAATTTGTTGGTCCGTACGAGATAACGGCCCAGCTAGGTTCTAATACCTATGGGCTTAAAGATATGGACGGCAAGCTGATTAAACCCGTCCATGCCGAGCAAATTAAGAGGTATGTCGCAGAAGATAGTAAAGTGGACTTGACCGAAGAGGATGACGTCGAGACTCGACCTACGTTGGATGCGAGCGTTGTGATGGCGTTAGGCGACCCGCCACGAGCTAGCGTCGCGCACGCACAGGTCAGCAACACTCCAACGGGAGATGTAACGGCTGACCGTGTGCGTCAAACCTCGTGGCCCCGCTGAAGGCCCCGGAAGGCCGCGAAAACCCTTAAGCGAGCGAAACTACGTACCGAGAAGGCTGCGACGTCTGTTAGGGTTGCGAAGCGAAAGCCCGGTCGACCCAAGGGCTCGCGAAAGCGTGTTGTGGTAACCGATCCGTCGAATCTCTCTCCGCGTCGAACACGAGCCAATCGCTCGTAAATCCCTCTTATCTTCCCCTTTGTTTGTTTTCAGGATGGATAACGAGGAATTCCTGCGCATGTGCGCCCAGCTTTTCAAGGAGTTGTCCGTTGGGGCCGACGAGGAGATGGACTCCTCGGTCTCAATTACTGAAGTGGACAGGGAGGTGGTCCCTTTGATTAGGGCTAGGGTAGACGCTACCTTGCGTCGACCGTATACCACTGGGCCACCCCCCAATCCCGAACGAGGAGGAGGGCGCCGTCATTCAGCAAGGGAGTGCGGCGCCACCGAAGGTAAAGAAGGAGGAGGAGGGCACCGCGGCTCATGAAGAGAGCCCGGTGCCACCGAAGATAGAAGAGGTCGCACAGGGGGTGGGCCCCTGTGTCACTGAAGAAGTTCAGGACGCGGCTGCTTTGCCGGAAAAGGCCCAACCAGTATTGGTAGTGGCTGGGTCACGAGGACCGGCAGCAGAGGCCTCCTTCCTCGAGGAAATCGAGAATGTGGAGCGGCTTCTACGGGAAGCGAGGAAGCGTTCTCGCCAGGCAGCCCGCATGGAAGAGGAAGGGTTCGCCGCCCTGGATCAACTGCGGAGGCAATATGGTGCTGAGGCCGTTCAGCGCACCAGTAGCTGGACGGTCCCAGTAGAGAATCGCCGCGAGGAGATGCGCGCCGTGTATGGAGTGCGCCGTACACGCGCAGCCCGCAAAGAAGCAGAGGCAAAGCGGGCTGCTGAAGAGTTGACCCGCCTGGAGAAAGCGTGCAAAGCCCGCGCTGCAGCGGAGCTCGCTCTCCAGCAGGCCAAAGATCAAGAGGAGTTTGAGGAGTGGCGCCTTGCTCTGGAGCGAAGGCGCCGCGAAGAAAAGCAGAAGGACGTCCGGTGTTACATTTGCGGTACACCGGGCGTCAAGAAGAGCTTTAAATGCCCGAACATAAGAGAGCACAAGAGGTATAAATAGTGTATCCTCCTGTGCCCTATTCAATAAATAATGGCATTTCATATTTTTCTATTTTTACAAGAAATATTGAATTTTATTTCGATATTTCTTTCTCTCCATCCAAGTAGGATCCTTTCCTATCCTCATGTCGTCTGCGGGCATAGGGTATCGAGCTGTCTCCATCCTGGAATCCGGTGTCTGGAAGAGGGTTATAACGAATTCACGATTGAATTTAATATTTGATCGTTAATTCGACTTTATGCTCGATCCGACGGCGCTCAGGCATCGAGGATGATGAGCGAGAGAGAGCGTAGGTAAGTGTCGCGAGAGAGATAGCGGTAATTAGCGCACGATAGAGAGGGGCCATCGAGCCTCAGATCGATTTCCGCCGCGATAGCTACAGCATGCGAAAAAGAGAGAGAAAGCCGCGCATTCGAGTGTTTGTGTGTGTGTGTGTGTGTTAGTACGAGCACCCTCCCACTTTGCACTGGACTCCAGAAGGAGTGAGAGAGAGAGAGAGAGAGAGAAATAAGCGCAACTCCGCACGAGTAAGTTCTTGAAGTACTATAGCGATGGATCGCAAGCGGCGATCCGTGTATGTGTGTGTGCGTGTGCGCCAAAATATTCTTTGCCTTCTCGGTTCGCGAATCATAGTATCGTTGCACTTGTATTTGATTTTATTATAGAATATATTTTGTTTATTGGACTCGCGCATTTATCATTAAGAGGTATCCTTAGTTTTCCTAATATCCCGTGATTTCTGCCGCCTCCGCGGGCACAGTAGATAGCGGATCTACTGTGCATTTTCTGAGCAAGCTGGACTCGTGAGCCTTGCACGGAGCTCACGAGTATCTTTGGTCCGAGCATCGGAAAGCGAGACTCGACAAGAGAGTCTCGCATTTGTAAACGGAAGCTGATTGATCCTGAACAGTAGGATAAATCAAAGAATTTTCCCACTGCAACGTGCAGCAGATAGGAGTGTGCTGTACAGGGTTACTGCACACTGAGAGAAAACCAACCCGCTACAGAATATACTTAGCGGCACGGCGTCGTTGGTGTGTGGCGTTCTCGCTTGTGTGCTTTTGATTAGCGCGAACCTCTCTCACGGTTAGCTGGTGTGCGTGTGTCTGTGCGTTTGACTCGCACATCTGGCGCTCGAATTCCTTCTCTCTCGCTCGCGTTGTATTCATTGTATATAAGAGTATTTTATTTTATTAAATTTAATTTATTTTGTAATATTAATATTTTGTAATAATATTTCAACTTTGAAATTTGCTTTCTATTTATGATATAAGGCGTTTCACGGCAACTGCCCCAGCGCAGCGCGCGAGCGCCAAATCCGGCTATATTCAACTCGTACTATTTGTACTAAAATATATCTTAAAAAATTCTTGAATAACAGTTTTTGATGTATTTTTTCCTCAGCTTTTTGATGGTCTAGTCAGTTATTTCATAATTTTTCATTTTCACCTTCAAAAATTACAAAAGGTCTTATATCTCAAAAAGTATATTTTTAAAATTTTTTTTGATTATTTTTATCGAAAGCTGAGCATTTTTTACTTAGAAATATATACTTTCCAAAAAGTGGTCAAGATGTTATGATCGAGAAATAGAGCGCGAAAGATAAGATGCAGCGAGCCTCCTGCGCGCGGCCCTGCAAGCTTTATTTAATCCTCTATAGGTGGCTTGCCATCTTCTCTTTCGCGCTCTATTTCTCGATCAAAACATCTTGAGCACTTTTAGGCAAATATCTATTTCTAAGTAAAAAATGCTCAGCTTTCCATCTAAATAGTAAAAAATAATATTAAAAATATACTAGTAATATTATTTTTAATCAGATAATCGTTTTTTAATTCATGATTGTGAAACTTAACCCATTAACGCCCAAGTGGACTCTTTTTTTACCAGTTTTTCAGAGCTCTATAGATGGGGTAAATTTAGGTCTAAAAAATATTTGAACACATGAAATATATAGACTTTTCATCCAACTTTCGAATGGTCACACAGAAAATATAAAAAAAATAATTTTTTATTACTCAAAAAAGAAGTTTAAGTGTCAAAAGCACCGAAAACAATTATTTTTTTTTATTTTGATTAGATTTTTACCAACTTTCCGTTATGCAATCATCTTGAAACCAATTTAGATGGTGGAGGGCATATCTGAACTTCAAAATGGCGTCCAAAGTGAAAATTGTTACTAAATATCTTTATGACGCTTTTACTAATAAACTTTTAACTTTTTGAAAAAAATGCTAAGAACAAAAAGTGCTTAGAATTCATCAAAGAACACAATAGAATTTTTTCAGAATTTTTCTTTTTTTTTTTTTAATTTATAAAAAACTCGAGTAAAGATTTTTTTCAAATTTTTCTCCAAAAATTCTGAAAAAATTCTACTGAGTTCTTTCATGAATTCTAAGCACTTTTTATTTATTGGAATTTTTTCTGAAAGTTGATAGAATCGAGTGAAATAATCTTAAAAAAATAAAAAACAAAAATTATCTTATAATTTTTTTAATTTAAGGCGTATTATATTTATAATAATCTCATACATATTTGAAAATTAGTATTTTACACCTGCAATCTCGGAAACTCAGCTAACTGCGTCTACTTACGTTTTCTGAAAACAATTTGGACAATGCACACTTTTTTATATTTTATTGATTATTTACGCAGTGCACTAGTTTTTATTACTCGAAAATATTAGCATGTATTATTTATTACAAACGAAATAACCCTTTTCTTTATAAATGTTATAATTTTGTTTCTTAACTTTTGACCCAAAATTGATTGACTAAAATATAAATACAAACAGTATAAAAATTTATCAACAAATTGGATGAGTGTAGTGTATGAATAAAAGTTTTTGTCTGAAATTCATCACCTTGGTAGATAATAAGTCCCTCCAGGGTTAGTGCGCTTAGCTACTTTGAGTTTTCTTGCAGCATACTTTATTTTGATCAAAGATCAGTTCATCAAAGACCTTGTTTTTTTTTAAATTTGGGAAATTTAAAAATTTAGGTTTTAAAATTTATAAAATGCCATAACGATTTAGATCTTTAGTCTAAGATTCCTCGTCAGAATCTGATAATAACTTGGATTCATCTGATAGCAAAGATGAGGGTTGTTTGACTTTTATTCCAGATGCTGGTGATTCTGGTTGTTCAGATGATGATTCTGAGGGTGACGAATTTGAAAGATTTTTGGAAAAAAATTCTTACTCAAAAACATAAAAAAATTACAACGATAACCAAACTAAGCTTGAAAACGACCTCTTTATCGAGTGGATCGATGGAGAAAAAAGTACAGTAACGATGTTGAAAACACATTGCTTTTGTCTGATGCTGATATTACAAAAATTCGAAATATGAGTCCAATCGAATTATTTGAAACTTTTTTTTCTCCTGAGATCAAAAATTACATTATTGAGTCAACTAAGCAGAATGGTCATGATTTGACAATGTCCGAGCTAAATACTTTCATTGAAATAATCATTTTCTCCATTTACAACCCCAGAAAGTCTCAAAGACATTATTGGTCTACTGATCTTCATCTAGGCTATGAAGTAATACAGTACTTACTCGACAAAAAAAATCTAAAGTAGAGCTTCCCTTTCCCCCTGCGTTCGGGCTCTACAATCAATTTATGTGAGGCATAGATTTACATGATAGCCACTGCAACAATGTTACACCATGCATTAGATCGAAAAAATGGACTTCGATAGTTTTGATTAGATTGATCCAAGCAAGCATCACAAATGCTACAGTGATTTCAAATTGTGTCAATGAAAAAAAAGGGACATTAGAATTCGCGCTAGCTTTAGGGCATCATTACCTTGATAATCCTCAGTTATCATCTCAAAAAAGTCACGAAAAAATATACATTGAAAAGAAAAAAGTATGCTCAACTAATTCGTGCTCAATCAGAACAAACATTTTTTGTCAAGAATGTGATAAGTATTTTTGCAAAACCTACTTCCTAAAAAAACACTAATTCAAGAAAACTTTTTTATCTTTACGAATTCTATTTTATTCCAAACAAATAAATTACTGAAATAAAAAAATTTATAAATGCATAAAAAAAAACAAAAAAACCATAACTGAAAAATAAAAAAATATAAAAATTGATAAAAAACTAAAAAAACAATTGAATTCTTCGTATTTTTTTTTAATGTAAATCATGTTACAAAATAAGTCACTAAATAAATAACTTACTTATTTTATTGTTTTTTTTGTTCTGTGATAGTTAATTGTTTACTAAACCACCACGAAAAAAACACAAAATTTTAAGTATTAATTTTTGGTCCGCGATTTTTAGAGGAAAAATCGTAGATAAAAAAATCTAATATTACTCCAAAACTATCAACTTTCAGAAAAAATTTCAATTAATAAAAAGTGCTTAGAATTTATCAAAGAACACAATAGAATTTTTTCAGAATTTTTGGAGAAAATTTAGAAAAAATCTTTACTCAAGTTTTTTATAAATTCAAACAATTCAAGAAAAATTCTGAAAAATTTCTATGTTGTTCTTTGATGAATTCTAAGCACTTTTTGTTAGTAGCATTTTTTTCAAAAAGTTGAAAGTTTATTAGTTAAAGCGTCATAAATATATTTAGTAACAATTTTCACTTTGGACGCCATTTTGAATCATGTAGGTAACAAAATTAACCGAACAAGTTTTTTTAAAGTTCAGTCATTCCCTCCACCATCTAAATTGGTTTCAAGATGATTGCATAACGGAAAGTAGGTAATAAATCTAAGCAAAAATAAAAAAAATTTTTTCGGTGTTTTTTACACTTAAACTTCATTTTTGAGTATTAAAAAATTATTTATTTATTCGACACCATTCGAGAGATGGATGAAAAATTTATAAATTTCTTGTGTTCACAAATTTTTTAGGCCCAAATTTACTTCATCTATGGAGCTCTGAAAAACTGGTGAAAAAAAGTCTCCACTTGGGCGTTACAGGGTTAATTATATTCTATTGGTAATGTTTAAGATTTCCTGATAAATTGTTTTGGTTTATTTTATTAACACTTATGAGTATTACAAATTGAATGGAGATATTTGACTTGGTCTAAATGCAATTTTAGCTTTTGCGAGAGAAGGATATAGTTGGACAGATATAATCAGGATTATACTATCCTTGAGATACCGAGTGACACACTTAGCACGCACCACATTTGACTTCAGTTTATTCGGAACTGGATTAAAAAATAAATGTGCAGTAGGTCTCATTCGATGTTGAATTGCGATAAGAATTCAATGGTATAGCCAGAATTAATGTAAAATTTTCGGTTCAAAAGATAAAAAAAATATTTTCTGAAATAAATGTTTTTTTTTAATATTTCTGCCATATTCTGGTAGACGGTATAAAAATAAGTCAAAAATCTTTTTATCCTTTCGTAATAAATATTAGAAATATCGATTATTCATCGTCGTTGCCGAAATTACGGGTCTTAAATGACCGTTCCAGTTGGGTTCGTCATCGTCACGTTACCGAGCGGCCAGCAGAGTACGGCAACTTCACTCGGGTCTACAATGATCTCGGAAAGTGTTTTTACGGTTACGGAGAATACCGGCGATACGAAGTTTTGTCATATTGTTCATATCGCCAATTGAGATGGAGGATAATAGATGGGGTTAGATGAATATTTCCAGCATTGCATTATTATTTTTTCTTGAGAACCGATTATAAGTAGAGTACGAACCGACATAATTATTTTTTCAAAAGTGGAAAAATAATTAATTAATTTATAATTAACTTCGTTATAAAGGATTTTGCTGCAAATTTTGTAAATTTACCTCAGATATTACGAGCAACGTATAAACCAAGATGTTCTCTTTTACGAAGGTTATAGAATATGGAATATCTGAACTACCTAGTAGTGCAGATGCTTGACATTGCAGTTTACGAACCATGCACGTCTAATTATTACTTAATTTTTTTTTTTGATTATATGAAATCTATTAAAATATATTTTATTACATTGTTTGAAATTTATTGTAAATTTTTTATGGAGAACGTTTTCTAGTCAACGTTTGAATAGAACGTGGACGTTCAAGTTGTGTTCACTATTACAA